>RJWM01008873.1:0-70598 GCA_004363535.1 Dasyprocta punctata
CAGTGGAAATATTAGTAACATATTAGGCAGTTTCGTGGCCAAAACATCAAACAAAAAATAATGGGTACTTCCCAAAGTGGCCATAAGGACAGTGTCGTGCCCTTTATTCAACAAAGGAACACTTCTCAAAGCAAGAAAATACTCAAACACAGAGCTCATATTGTCTTAGCCCAATCCAAAAATCTTTTCATGTCAGGAAGACATCTAAATTGTTCAAAAAGTGAAAAGTTTAGAAATGTGCTTGATTGTTGACTTAGTAAAGAAAATTCCCCAAAACTCTGCCAATTTGACTTTTTCCTGAAAAAGAAGTGAATGTAACAATAATGTAATAAAAATGTATTTTGCAAATGAGAAAGGGCTCAAAAGAAGGAAGGGGTACGGAGGGGGAAGAATGCAAAAATAATTAAAATGCATCATGCACATGTACCAAGTTATTGTGATAAATGTAATCATTAAGTACTCAGGACATGTACTAATAAAAATAAAAATTAAAAAAAGGAAAAAAACCACAAAGCTCTACACCTTCTATATGACCTAGGTAAAATGCTTATAGAAACAAGTTGAATTATTTTAATTCCTGGAAAAAGCCCCTGTTCTGCCTGCCTGGAAGATGACATTTCCTTGGCTCACCTTGTTTCTATAATCATAGCACATCTGCTAAACATTATTACAGGGTAAGCTGACTTCTTCAATAAAACACATGAGAGTTGTAAAGTGGGAGGCTGGATGTTTCTATATGGTATATTTATATTATGGAAATAAACTACATATTTTAATGGTGCTATAATTATCCACTAGAAAGTTTTGTAAATAAGGTATGTTGTTTAGTTGAGAAATAATTTTTTATTCAGATATGGAAAGATTATTTTTTCTTTTTTCATACCATACAGAGCATCTCCTTTTTATTTTTCTCTTCTTTTTCTTTTTAAATTTTCTTAGTCCATATTTGTAGTACACAACAATTACATTCACTGTAGAGAACTGGTACGTTTAAGCATTTCTCAATTCTTTTTTCTCTTTCCACTCCACTCCCTTTATTTTTCTAGTGTCTCATTCATTTATTTATCTTACAAGTCCTTGTAAAGTTATTTATCATACATACAGATTAACAATCACACTAATAGTCAAAAATAATATATAAAACAAGCCAATTGTATTAAATCAATGTACACTTTTATGTACCTTGCCCATGATGAATTACAGGAACTTTTCTCTCTTTTTTTGTATTATCTGCTTTTCATTTTGAATTTTATTTATAATCAGTTTCTCATGTAACAGAAACCATGAAATGTTCAAGTTTGTATGTCTGATTTAATTTACTTAACATAATGGTCTCAAGACACACCATTTGCCTACAAATGGTTCAAGTTAATGCTTCTCTATTATAGAGTATTGTTACCTTGTATAGACATACCACGTTTTCTTTGTTCACTCTTCTGTTGATGTATAAATAACCTGCTTCCAAGATTCAGCTATTATGAATTGTGCAACTAAAATCATGGGTATGCAAACACCACTATCTTTAACCCTTTGGAGAACATTCCTAAAAGGAAAACAGCTGGGTCAAATGGAAGTTTTATTTTTAGTTTTTGAGGAATTTCAATGCTGATTTCCATAGTTGTTGTATTAGTTTACACTGCCACCAGCAATGAAGTAGGGCTCCTTTTTTCTAGCAGCCTCACCAGCATTTGTTATTGACGACAGCCATTCTTTCTAAAGTGAGATGGAATCTCAATGTTGTTTTAATTTGCATTTCTTGAATGGCCAGTGATGTTGAATATTTTTTCATGCATTTATTGGTTGTTTATACTTCTTAATCTGATGTGTCTATTCATTTCAGATACTCACTTTTGAAGTTGGTCCTCAAATTTGGAGGTCTATAACTTTCAAGTTCTTTATGTATTCTAGATAGTTGTCCTCTTTCAGACGAGTAGTTAGCAAAAATTTTCCAAATCTGTAGGTTTCCTCACTTGGTGGTTTCCTCTTGCTGTGAAGAAACTATAACCTGTTGTGATCCCATTTGTTAATTATTGGTATTAATTTTTGTACTACCAGGGTACTGTTTGGAAGGTCTTTGTCTACAACTTTGTCTTCAACTGTTTTATTTATTTTGCCTTCCAACATATTTTTTCTGTCATGATGTTCAGATACCTAACCCATTTTGATTTTAGTTTATTGTGTGGCAAGACACGTAGCTTTAGGTTCAATCCTTAGGATGTGATTAGCCAGTTTCCCCAGTGTCAGTTGTAAAAGAAGCCATCATTCCTCCAGCAAAGGATTTCATCTCTTTGTCAAACATAACATAGATGAATGTACCTGGAGTGGATTTTACATACTGTATCTGTTCCTTTTATCCACACATCTGTTTTTTGATAGTACATTGCTATTTTTATCACTTTGACTTTATAGTATACCTTGAAGTCAGGGATCTTGATGCCCAGTGCCTTGTCCTTGTTGCTTAGAATTGCTTTGGCTCTTTATTTTATTATTTAAGAGAAAAAAGACACAGTAAAGAAAGACAAAAAGCAAAAGAGACAAACAACAACCAATCATCTTGTTTGTAAAGATGATAGGAATTTGACAGTTGTTGTAATATTGCATATTGTTACCTTCAAAAGGGTTGTTTAGATTAACAGATATGGACATGTAAAATTCATCTAACCATATGAATATTAACTGTTCTTTTTCAATAGCTAATACATTTAGTAGTATAGTCATTTTAGCTATCTTATGTGTACCTATATACAAATTTATGTCTTTTTCCTTTTACCTACTTTCTTTCCTCCTTTCCCCATATCAATTCCTTTTGCTCTTTGAGCAATTTCTTATCCTTACACAGTATTTATTGTAGATTTTGGATCATATATACTTTTTCAGTTTCTTACACTAGGAAGACAATATGGTATTTATACATGTGAATTTGATTTATTTCACTTATGAGTATGGTCTCAAATTGTGTCCATTTACTTATAAAAGTCTTGATGCAATCTTTCTTGATAGCTGAGTAGTACTCCATTGTATAAAAATACTGCATCTTTTTTATCCATTCCTTGATTGATGGGCACTTGGGTTATTTCCAAGATTTGGCTATTTTTTTTTTTTTTTTTTTTTTTTTGCGGCACCGGGGATTGAACTCACAACCTCGCGCCTGCCAGGGCAGGCGCTTAAGGCAATGAGCCAAACTCCCGGCCCTGGTTTTTTGAGGCAGGGTCGCACTATGTAGCTCAGGCTGGTCTTACACTCGCGTTGTAGCCCAAGCGGGCCTCGAACTCACAACACTCTGCCTACCTCAGCCTCCCAAGTGCTGGGATTAAAGGCGTGCGCCACCACGCCCGGCTCCAAGATTTGGCTATTACAAATTGTGTTCATATGACTTTCAAGACTGCTTTCTCTAATAATGTGGGAGAATGCTATTGGTATTTTGACTACGATTGTGTTAAATCTGTACAAATTTGGAAGTTTGGCCATTTTGACTAAACTAGTTCTGCCTATCCAGGGACAGAGGATATCTTTCCATTTTCTGATATCCATTTTGATATTCATTTTTCCAAGTGCTATAATTTTCATTGTCATTGTCTTTCATGTCATTGGTTAGGTTAATTCCTAAGTAATTAATTTTTCTTGATACTATGGGGAAAAGTATTGTTTCCCTAATTTCTCCTGGTGAGTTTGTTATTGGTGTACAGGTATCCTATTGATTATCATAGATTGACTGGTATCCTGCTACAGTACTGAATTTAGTTTTTCTTTTTCTTTTTCTTTTCTTTTCTTTCTTCCTTTCTTTCACTTTTTTACTATAAGGAAAGTTTCATTTTGGTTCCCATTTCAAGAGATTCACAGTTGGGGACTCCATCTGCTAATGGTCTTCTTTCTGGTAATGTTCTAAAAAGAAGCAGGGTTTCACACTACTAGAGATGGTGAGTGTGTGTTTCTGTATGTGCGTGTTTAAGGCAAGTTTCAAAGAAAATTCTAGATTCAAATAAGTAAAAATACTTGTAATATCAATAGTTATTACTATGACAAATATTATTTTCATTGCATTATTATATTTTTCCTTAATTGTAAATATGCTTACACATTTAAAAAATTGCACTACTCATTAAAGATTGTTAGTCTAAAACATTGACATTTCTAATTATATATAATCAAATCAAGCCATAATCAAACATTAGGCCTGATTTTATATAATAAAAACATCAAAGCTTATGGAATAGTAATAGTATTTTTGTTCAAGGTTTATGTACATGTTCTGTGATTTTGTCATTTAATTTTTCTGACCCCTCTTTTTATTCTGTACAATTACAACAGTAGATTTCAGCATTGTATGATGAGTATGGTCTTCTGAGGAAAACAAAATTTCACATAGGTTTAAATAAATTTCTAAAATCACTGGACAACCTTTACTCAACAGAATATAAAGCTCCACATAATTTTAAAATCACAGACATTGAGTGTGTGCTGAGATAGTTGGTAAGCATCTTTGTTCTAGATTACACCCAATGCTTAGATGCCAGGAAGCAGTGCAGACATTTGAGTACCAGCTGCATGTAAATGAAGGCATGTTGTGCAAGTCTGCAATTTGAAAAGGAAATTTTTCAATTTGGTGCACAAGTAACATTCTGAACTAAATGCTACCTTTCTGCACAATAAAAAAATGGAGTGCATGGTGTTATCCACTGAGAGTATCAAATTTGACTGCAAAATGCAACCTGACACTAATTTTTTTTTCTACATCTATACCATGGAAATGTCTAGAATAATACCTATCTTGGAAAAGTGTTTTAAAGTGAAAGAAAAGATCTAAGAGAAGACTTAAGGTATAATAATTTTACTTATCCATGGTTTTCATGGCCAATCATGGTCCAGAAATGTTAAATGGAAAATAGAATAGATAATTCATAAATTATAAATTGTATGTAATTTTTGGTAGCATGGAAAAATCTCATACCATATCCCTCTGTCTGATTCATGACATAAATCTTTTTTCCAGCATAACCACATAGTGTAAATTATAAGGTCAACTGTCATGGTATCACAATACTTAAGATCAAGTAGGCAGTAATGACTTATAATGGTTTTATGGTGCAGCAATTTATTACAATATATTGTTATACATGTCTTGTATTGTTATTATTGCTAATCAGTTCAAATTATAAAATGAACTTTATGATGAATATATACATAAAGGAAAAACATAGTATACACACATATGTTAGTGATAGCCACAGTCTCAGCAACACCTATACAGTGACAGATCTGGGAATTCAGGATCTAAGAATAAGGAGGACAACTGTGATGAAATGTGAAATTGCAAAGATCATGAAAAAAATAACATTTTCATGAGATTATTTACTATCTAAAATTGTGTTCCTGTTAAATAACATTCTCATGGCATTTTTTACCTCCGCATTTCTTGCTGTGTAGATGATAGGGTTTAACATGGGAGTAACCAGAGTATAAAATACTGCCACTAGTTTATCCATAGGAAAACTGGCCACTGGTCGCAGATACAAAAAAATACAGGGCCCAAAGAACAACACAACCACTGTGATGTGGGAGCCACAGGTGGAAAGGGCCTTTTTCTTCCCCCCAGAGCTGTGGTTCCTCAAAGAGCACAGGATGACCACGTAGGATAGCAACAACATGACAAAAGTAATGATAGACATTCCCCCACCATTGGCAGCAACCAAGAGACCAAGGAGGAAAGTGTCTGTGCAGGAAAGCTGAATCAGGGGAAAGATGTCACACATGAAGTGATCTATCCTGTTGGGACCACAGAACGAGAGCCAAAATGTGATTAGAATCTGCCCAAATGAGTGGAGAAAGCCCACTGCCCAACACAGCCCCACCAGGATGCAGCGCATGTTGTAGTTCATTATGGACGCATAATGGAGAGGTCTACAGATGGCCACGTAACGGTCATAGGCCATGACCACAAGAAGGACAATCTCTGAACCTCCTAAGAAATGTTCAAGAAAAAGTTGTGCCATGCAGAAATTGAATGAGACAGTTTTTGTGTCAGAAAGCAAATCAGTTAGCATTTTAGGGATTGTGGAAGAGGAATAGCATGCATCTATCAGAGACAAGAATGCCAGGAAAAAATACATTGGAGAGTCCAAAGTCTGGCTGCAGATTATAGTAATGACAATGAGCAGGTTTCCTGTGACAGTGACAATGTAGATGATAAGTAACACAAAAAACAGAATTTTCTGCATCTCAGAATTCTGGGTCAGCCCCATTAGAATGAATTCAGTCACATTCATTTTGTTTTCTTCCATTTCAGTGCTAATGCTGAATTCAGAGGTGGTTGAGTAATCTGTAAAATAAAATTCTTCATAGACAATGTGAGGAGTCAACAAACCTTGGGTTATCAGGTAAGCCAAAGAAAATTAGTAAAATGAGGTATTTTCTTTCATGGTATTTCAGAAGAGAAGAAACACACCATGTTTTCTGTTTCATAAAAGGAAATTTGATCCATCCTTTGCAACTGTCTAATTCGACTTCTTACAAAGCTGCCGAAACCCCCTTTATAACACTGCTGAGAAGCTTCACTATCACACACTGTTGATGTGCAAAGTCTAATGCACCCTGCGTTCTATTTAGAAATACTTAAATAAGCTGCAAAGAAAGTGCCCTGTGAGAGCAGAGGTAAAGGGGTAAGAAAAAAAGAAATCAAGAGGTATTACGTACCCATTACATTTCCCCACAAGGAATGGAAACATTATGAACTGCAAACATCTGCTAATTAAAAAAATGAATTTTCTCCAGTCATCTACATCATAAAGCATTCTGTAAATATTAATTAAATGAAAGACACTTTAGTTTCTCTATTGCTTTTTTTTTTCTTTTTCTGGCTAAGTGTAAAACAGAGTTCCAATGACCCATTCCCTCCATCCTTCAGATGTTCCTTTATGCCTGTCACCCTGGTGGCTGTCCCCATACTAAGTTTCAACAGCCCCCCAGCCTTTGTGCAGCAGCAACTGAATGTAGGTTGGAGGGAAGAAAGAGGCTGTTGGGCACTTATCTGGCTGCCTCTCTCCTGCAGTTTCGAAGCAGGGGTGCCTTCAACTAAGACTGCTGCTCTTTATAAGACTTGCAGACCTTTCCTGTTCCCACAATCACCTTCTCCACACTCAGTCTCAGCCGAGGTGCTGGCAATGCTGCCTGGTGTTACTACCCTGAGGTGCTTTATCTGCCCTCATGAGTTTCCTTCAACTCTAAGAATTTTACTTGAAAAGCAATTATAATCACATTCTATTTAAATTTTCATTTCATTTCTTTAGTCCTTCTTGCCAAGACTCCAAGAATGCAGAACATTTGTATTTTTCCTTGGTAAACAAATAGAAATAAATGATAAAATGATTTTCCTTTCCATATGTGTATTTAATTCAATTGTGATTTACAATTTTTTGAGGTAACCCTGGTAAACAAATTTACTCTTTATCTGGAAACACTATATGATATAACATTAAAAATCTTCTCTTAATCCAAGCATGATGGTAAATACCTCTAACTTCAGTGACCTAGGAGACTGAGGCAGGAGGATAGCAAGTTCAAGCTCAGTCTGGGCAATTTAGTGATTTAACCAGACTATTTCTCAAAAAAGTTATCTATAAAAGTTACCTTTATGACTCGGGACGCATCTCAGTGAGAAGGCCCCCAATGCTGTGAAAATACTTTTTCGAAAGTCTTTCTTATGAAGGACAGGAGTATAACATAAAGATGACTACAAGAGGTGGTCAAATGTATTATGAATATTTAAATTTAAAAACCTATTGCAGTAGCTGACACTTTGCCATTAATCTCTTTCAAAATACTTCTACTTCAAACACACTTACCGCATTGTTCTTGCCACTTTCTGAAGTAGTTCTTGAAGTCTTCTTTCATGAGTATCTTTATATGTTTTGATAAAAATACAATGAAATCTGCTACCTGAGAGCCATCCAATGATAAAGCAGGTGTATAAAACCTTTACAGTGTATCCTCATCCACCTCATTCACTGAGTCTGGCACTGTGAGACTTTTGGTTCTACTCCAAAGTCAAAATGAGGACAGAAAGGAAACAATTTGTATCAGTTCAGTATATTGAAGCAGCCCCAATTGTGCACTTAGACATTCATGAAAGATGACTTCCAGAACCAAATTAAAAGTGCCTGGAACAATGGAATAAATGTGTCCTAAACTGTGACTGTGGGGCGGACTTTGGTAGGGATCAATAGCAATATGTCTTTCAATGTGTACTTTTTTTGTAAATATAAACATTCACCATACTTGCAGAGTACTTGTAGATCTGTGTTTCTTCAGTCTATGTGTATTCAAAAGCACAGACTTTAGGTTTAAAGAAATCTTGGAGTCTGCAAAGCCTGTGCCTTTCACTGTCCTGAAGCTATTTTGCAAACCTTCTAAGACATACAAAGTAGATAGTACTGTACATAATCATTGCTCACAGTACTACAAATGTTGTCTGGTAGAAGTTTTTATTATTTTCCTGAGCATTGCATATAAAGCATTTGAATTTACTTGTGAATTCATTATAAAGCCTCAAGTGAACAACACATATGTGGTACACGGTGTCCTCCTTTGAACATATCAGAGCATTTTATTGTCCTATCACTACTTAGTGAGCTAAGGAAAATCTTGTCAATCATTCATTTTATGATTGTATGAGACTCATGACTTTGCTGTATATTTTGAAAATTCTTGTCATTTCATATTAAAATTACTAATAAAATTTAAAGAATCACAAAGATTCACGTATTCTTATGTTCATTATTTCATCATAAACTGCTCTATTTTACTGTATTTGAGATTTGCCTCTATTTGAAGTCAAATGGAAGCAAAATATGAAACAAAAAACATTTTTTAATAACCCCCCACCTCTAATCTCACCCAGAATTAGCTACTATGAGCATTTTTATCAATCAAAATAAAACCAAGGTAGCACAGCACCTGCCTGGTAAGAATGAGGTCCTGAGTTCAATTCCTGGAACCAAAAATAAATAAATAAATAAATAAGTACAAGTTATTGAATGAATTATTGTCAATTTGGTCATGGGATAGGTATGTGTGCGCACATGCATGCATGTGTGTGTTCATGCACATGGGGACTACTTAAATGTGATATACAGTTTCAAAGACTGTTTAATGATTCATGGTTAAGGTCATTCCTAAATACTTGTTATTTACTTGAACATGTACCTGGCACACTACAAAGTAGAGATATAGCAGTAAAGAATTTGGGTAAACCCAACTTTCATATCCTAGTGAAAAACAGATAGAGGACAGCAATAAATTTTTAAGAAGGAATTGTATAATGTGGCAGATTTTAACAGACATATGAGAAAATAAAGACGGAAACAGGGTCTAAACAGAGGGATAATTTTGTGAGAGGCTGTCAGAGAGGCTTCATTGGGACATAATAACAAGAAAGGAATGTGGTAAGAGAAGAGAGGTAGGAGGATACCTCCAGGATGACTGCAGATATAAATGCCAGGAAGAGGGAGTCCCTGAGAGGAAGTGAAGCCAGGGTCAGTGACCAAGGGGTTGCAGCTGGGACGGAGCAAGCCAGTACCACTTGATGCCAGGTTAAGCAGGGCTTTGCAGACCATCATGAGGACTGTGACTTCATTCTAAGTGGCAATGCCTCAAAGCAGAACGACGTGATCTGACTCAATGGTCAGATGGATCATCTGGACCACTGCGTGAAGAACAGGGTGCAGAGGAGTGAAGCAGAAGCAGGAGCACTAGTTAGGATGTTATTGTCACAAGTGAAAGGGAAGGTGGTTTGGCAGAGGTTGGTCATGGGGAAATAAACAGATTGTGAAGGAAAATCCAAACAACTTACTTGATGTGAAGTGTAATTCTCAAGCAAACGCTGGCCCAGGTGTGGCTTCTATACATGAAATTACCTCTACATATGACAGTTCTTTCTTCAAGTGATAGGGTCAAAATCTTGAGAGTAATTTTTACTCTTTTCCCTGTTTATACTCATTATAAACCAGATTAAAATAGCCCCGATGTCAGCTGCCTACTTTATACCTACTTTGTGTCAGTTAGTGAGGTAGTCTCTCTTTCATTCTCACAGTAACTTCCCAAGCCACGAACCTGTTTAGAGAAAATATTCAAGCATTCTAGAGATTACCTACATTTTATACAATTATTACCTTTGCTATTTATTTCAATGTAAACCTGGAATTTCAGTCTAAGAAGTAACACTGAACAGCTTCTTTATCCTGTCTTATTTGCTCCATCTGTGAAATGAGACTAGGAATAGTGCTTGTCTCAGGGTGGATATAATTTGTAAAAATCTCTTTGAAAGAGTGAGTCATTGTAATGGACTCCAAAAGGGGGAAAACATGAGACCACAAGACCATGATTATTAAAGTCACCTTTTTTTTTTCTACAAGGCAAATGTAATGAACTATTCAAAAGAATGCCAGTTTTCTCCATCATTGAGCTCCATGGTTTTTAACCAGCTAACATCATTTTCTTCTTTGCCACGTGACTGTAAGCTATTTAACACACACACTATATATACACCATACATTAGATCTAGTGATTAATTTTGACATTAGGCAGATAGACAGTGTTTGTTGCACATTATTACATTTATTAAATGTATTAAAATATTTTCTAGCATAGGCATATTTAATTATAAGCATTGTTACTGACACAATTCTGTTCAAATATAATGTCTTCTATTTTACTGTAAGTAGCTTCTCTTCATCAAATATACACAAAAATGACACACTTATCTGTCCATTCCTCCCCACTATCTTGTAATACCTCTAGTTTTTTATGCTGGATATAAAGAAAATACAGTGTTCTAACTGCCTAATCTTGGAACATCCACCTGAGTTTCCTTTCCATCTCTTGAAAATGCAAATGATTGTTCAGATGGGGAAATTAAGACATCAAGAGGTTAAATCTTGTGGCCTAGGATGTGAAGATAGCAAAGTTCAGGCCTGAAAGGTGTAATCCAAGTTTGTGTGGACTCTGGTCTTCATCTTGACTGGACTCCATAGTACCTCTCACATAAAAACTTACCTAAATAGTATTATTCTTCATTAGTGTCACCCCTCAACAAAGGCTTTAAAAGACTCACTCTGATAATAACTTACAGAGCCATAAAAAAACAGTTCAAAATGCACTTGGGGATTTAGAAGATGTCATCTTCTCAGGATCTTCTGAGAGTTTCTCATTTTCCCTCTCAGAAGTATTGAGAATGATCAGTTTATTTATTTTCCTGAGTTGGGTAAAAACACAGTACTATCCCTGCTCAAACAGTATTTCTAATCTGCTCTAAATTCACTATTAAATAAAAATACATGATAATTATGCTTATTGTGAGCTGCTTTCATTTTAACTATATAAGGACCCTATGATATCACTGCATGATTTCAAATTCACAGATACAACAAGGCAGAAAATGGTTCATTTCTTTTACCAAGGATAATGTAACTAGTAAGACATAGAAATGTAATTCAAACATCTCCTTTCCTAGATAGGCAGAACTAATATCATTAAAATGGCAATTTTACCCAAGGGAAGCTATGTATTTAATCCAACCCTTACTAAAAAACCAACAGTATTCTCAGAACCAAAAAAACCCTGAACTATATATAGAACCAGAAAAGAACCATGAGGGATAAAGCAATATTTAGCAAAATAGAGAATGTAAAGTCATCATAATTCCTGATTTAAAGTGACACTATGAAACTGTAGTAACAAAAACAGTATAGTGCTGGCACAAGAAGAAACCTGTAGACCAGTGAAATGGGATAGAAGATGTAAAAAACAACCCCACGCAATTTCAGCCACTGAATTTCTTAACTGTTTTTTTTTTTTTATTAGCACGTTTCCAGTGTGTGTAGTATGCAGTCACCTTGGGGAGTGTGTAATGTATCTATAGCTTACTTCTTTTTCAATCCTCTTCCCCTTTCTTCTCCACTCCCTTCCTTGCTAACTTCTCTATTCCTATTTTCATTTTTGTTGGTATTATTTATCTTAGCTCATGTTATTGCATACAAAGTGTACATTCCTTGAGGTTGCTTGATTTTTGATCAACAGAACAAAAGCATAAAATGGAGAAAAGAGAGCTTCTGCAAACAATGGTGCTGTGAAAACTGGTTATCCACATTCACGAGATTTCAACTAGATCTGTATCTCTCACCCTCAACCAAAATCCAATCAAAATGATTCAAAGGCTTAGATATTATCACTTTGAATCAAGTGGAAGATGGTATGGGGGAGACATTGGAAGCCATAAGCTAAGGCAAGAACTTCACAAACAAAGCTTCAATAGTACAGGAAAGAATTTTAAAAAATTAATGAATGGAATTGCATGAAATAAAAAACAATCTTCAAAGTGAAGAAATAGCCAACAGAACACAGAAGGGGTCAGACAAAATTAATGTTTCATCAGCCTTTTTTTGATACAACAATATCCAGTATTAAATCACCCCAAACTCCGTAGTTTAGTATTTAATATTCTTAGTAATAGTTGGTTTCAATGGTTTCTCTTTTTTGTAACAGGGGTCAAACTCACAACCCTGTAATTGCCAGGCAGGTGCTTAAGCCACTTAGCTAAATCCCCAACCTGGCTGCAATATTCTTAAGCCAGGGAGAACTCAACATAAATGCAGAATATGCTAGTGAAACTGAAAGGGAAAGGAAGTCTCTAGTGTTGAGGAAGGGTGCTTTTTGCAATATTGTAGAGTGTAAAAACACAGAAAACAGAAAATAAACTTGATGAACAGCATTATCTAAGAAGGTGTCTGGTCAGAAAAATATCCAAGCTAAGTGTTTCTGGGGAAATATAGAAAGAAACTAAGACATGCTAGAGAAAAAATGCAGAACAGTACACAGCCAGGACTTATTTGACTTTAAAAATAAAACTGTTTCTCATCTATAGCCTCTCCAGGTAGTTATGCTAAACTGGAAAAACACATTCTTTCCTGAAGGAATAAACCTCAGGGCATTGTGGGAAAACTATATTCAAAGATGAAAAGAAAACTGTGACTGCAGAGCAATTTGATAACATCACAGAAATATTTTACGTGGTCTTTTACACTGGTCTCCTGGTTTTGGGGGTCAGATCTGCCAGATTCTTTCTCTAAAAAATAAGGCTTTTTCAAATTTTGACTGCTAAACAGGTGCTGTTTCACTGCACTGGTGTGGGGATTTTATGGGGAAAACAACCCAACTCAATGATATTTATGGAAATCAATTTTATCTCATCGGATAAAGTCCAATATCTGTAGGAAACTCATAAAAATTTTACAGGAATTATAGCAGTTTAGACAAAAATGAAATGTAAAAAGAACTTTGGACCTCCAAATTTAATGCAAATGTGACCCCATTCTGTAACCAGACCTCCATTTTGTTCTGCATATATGAACACTTTTTGACTTGGCATATTTTCTCTACCTCTGGCTCATGTATGCAACCACATGGTTCTTGTTCCTACAGACTTTACATCCTGTTTGGCAAAATATTTGTTCTGCTACCCAGAAAGAGCTGTCTGATCAAATGATGAAGTAGTAACTGTTACCTAGGACCGCCCTTTACCCTAACCCTTAAAACTCTCAAACATTTTCCCCTGGGGTCGACACCTCCAACCACGTGGGTGGAGCATCATCTACAACCTAAAAAAGCTTCATTGCCTTGCTCCTGGCCTCTATGGATGATTCTATGCATTTGCCACAACATTTGGAAAATGCCTCCATGACCCCCATAGAAGGTCCCCTGTCAGGGTATGCAGCTTCCCAGGCTTTTTACTGGTGACCATGGGGGAACTTCAGGTGCCCCAGTTTATTTCTGCCCATTTCCTGGGTCTCTATGAGGAAAAGGGCAGCCACTGTGAGAGGGGAAGACAAGATAGTCTCTACTGATTAGGTAACTAATCGGTTTTGTTTTGGCTCCTCCTGGGACTTTACTTTCTGGACTTACAAAACCTTTAGAAAGCAGATTCTGATTTATGCATGTGAAGATTATTTGTTCCAGTCTCAAAGTTAGGAGGAGGTTACACTTTGGTTGTAACTCTGTTTGTTTCATAAATTATTGTTGGTTTGTCTAGTGTGAATTTCCCTGATTCTGTTTGTATTGTGTGAGTCTGTCGAAATGGTACTATCATCATTTGTGTTGTTGCTATGTCTCCCTCTGTATCCACACAGCCATAATTATAGGTCTCCCTTGAATCCATCATTGTTGTCTTCCCTGTTGTGAGCATTGGATACCTGCTTGACCCCCTTGGACCCTTTTTTTTTTTATCTGTGTGACTAGATATCCTCACAGAGACCAACTGACCCAGGTTGTTGATGAGATGGCAGCTGTCTCCAATGTCCTGAGCCGGGGACTTCTTTTGGATTTATGGTAGAATACTTTTGGGACAGTTACAGTTGGTACACTGTGTCATCTTGAGAAGTCTAGAAGCTTAACTAAGTGACTCAGCAGCTCTACATATTAGTGGGTAAAGGATTAGCTGTTACCACTCTAGGATGTTGTACATTGTTTCAATTTCAGAAGGTCAGAAATTTGCCTAAGTGATTCATCAGGGGGCCAAAGTCCTTACTTTGTAAACATCCTCATCTTGTGCAATAGGAGGGCACATGGATGGAGTGAGTGCTACACCCACCCAAGGGGCATAGCCTGCTTGCAATATAAGGAAGAAAAAGAGGCTTGTTCTCCCCCGTTTTGCTCATGTTGCTTTAATGTCTTCTGCTGCCTTGAAGTGTTGCCCCTGTACCATGTCACCCTGCCTCGCAGCCAGCTGATTATGGACTAAAACCTCCACAAACTGTGAGTTAAATAAACATTTCCTTCCTTAATATTTGGTGTCTGATACTTTTTCCCAGTAATGAGAGAAAAGTAACCAAGGTAGAATTTGGTAGAAGGAAAGTGACTGCCTCTGACTATGTGTTTCAAGAGCCTTTGGGAATGGCTTGTGGGAAGAGTTTGGAAAGGTATGGAGATGTCACCTGAAAGAGTAGAGCTGAAATTTCATAGGCTGTTCTCCATACAAGATTCTGGACAGAGTTCAGGAGACCAGAAGGTTGATAGAAATTATGCTGATAAAGACCAGGCTTGGCAGGTTTTGTCTAGGAAAGTCTTCAATGGATTTTAGGCTACAGGAGATGTGTGCTATGGCTTGGTAGAAAGTTGTCTGCATTTAGCAAAAAGGAAATTTGACCAGAAAGGAAACTCCAATAAACTTGTGAACTGCAAAGATAGAACTGAGGAAATTTCAATTGCTAAAAAAAAAAAAAAAAAAAATAGAAAATACGGCCTTAAGTCATCACACAAAGCAGCAAGTTTTGAACCTTTGCTGTTTCAAAACTGCAAATGTGAAAGATTTTTGCTTTGAGGAGAAAATCACAGAGCATCATGTTCTGAAATGGCAGCAGAATAGAATATTTGTTCCTCAGAATTGGATTCAAAGTGCCCAGCAATCCAGGTACTTGACCCCTACAGCCAAGATAGAGAAAAGCCTGTGTACTGCTCCAACCTGCAGCAGACCCCAGCATCATCCACATGGTGCTTCTTTTAGGTGCATACTGAATGTCAGAGTTATGACATTAAAAACGCTTTCTCCTCAATTCCAGAAGGCCTGGGAGCCCAGGCAGTTTATCCCTGAGAAGAAAATATGTGAATCTATGAATATAAAGCCAAAGATACAGTGCAGATCCCAGAAGTTTGGAAAATCCAGGAACATGAATCATCTAAGCAAAGTTGGGAAGAGACATCAAAATGGGCCTACTGAGGGAAGCTGTGGGAGCTACAACCACCAGAAGTGCTGTAGTGGTGGAATCACATAAGCACTTTGGAACTCATAATTTGCCACAGATTGCTTCAGAAGCTGGACATGCAACTACAGGACTTAATGCTTGCCCTGCTGGAATTTAGACTTGCTTTGGACCTGTTGCCTTTTATTTTCCACTTTGTAACTTTTGCAATGGAAACGTATACCTTGTGCCACTGAATACTGGGAGTGTTTGACTTTGTTTTCATTTGTATAGGGGCTCAAAACCAAGAGACTGTCTTATATCTCAGAGGAGACTTGGGACTTAGTTGTTTTAGCAATGTTGAAACTATTAAGAGTTCAGCAACTCTTGCAGATGAACTAAATGCCTTTTACATAAAGAAATATACGTGAGTCTTGCGGGGGGTCTTGGGTATAATGTTATGGTTTGAGTCTGCATGTACCCCCAAAGCCTGACGAGGTCATGGGAGTGGACCTATCAAAGATGGCTGAATCTAGAGTTTGCAATTGCTTTATTGTCTAGTGCTGGGATTGGCAGTGTAAGTGCTGCACTCACTCTGGGGTGGGTAGCTTGCATACAATATAAGGGAGGGAAAGTGGCTTGCCCCTCCCTTTTGTGCTTTTGCTTTTGTCACTTCTGTTATCTGGCTCAGCCGCTATGAACAGTTACCCCTCAACCATGTCACCTGTCATATTCATGCCAGCTGAATATGGACTAAAACCTCCACAAACTATAAGCTAAATAAACCTTTCCTTTCTTCATATTGGGTGTCAGGTATTTTGTCTCAGCAAGGAGATAAAAGTAACCAAAGCAGGGACTGACTCACTGGTGCGATTATCAGTGGTGGCCACCACCATGGCTTCCCAGTCTTTATAATCCACAGTCTTAGAGTTCATGTTTAACAATACGGACAAATTTGAGGGAGGCTATGGGGTTAAAACAAAACCCAGAAGATTGCAGATTCAGTGTGAGCTAGAAAGACCCACACTTTTTGTTGGGTGGCTGAGTGAAGGGTCACTGAATCCCCAGATTTCCTCTGGATGTGGGATATAGTCATGGGAAAACCCAACCAACAGGACCAGTTTCCCTATATAGATTCTTGGTTCCATGTGGTCAGAGTTTTCCTTCCATGGATAAGAATGTGCACTTGTGGGAGTCCTCCCCAGGGGCAAAAACCCTCCTGTGAACAAGCCCTGTGCACAGATTTTGCTCACAGCCTCTGAGGAAGACAACTTGCTTGAAATGTTCTAACTGCCATTTTCCCCTCCCCATCATATCCGGCTACTCTCCAGGCCTGCTAGCAACTATTCCCTGAGGTAGGTCTTGACTCCACCTCAGAGGATCCTGACAGTGTGGAGGGTCCAGGACCTGTGCCACTTTTTCCACTATGGCAGATGCCTGCCATGGGGGAGGGAACACAGTCCTGCTCACTAATAGTTTATGTCTCTTTCAGCACCAGTGACCTTTAAAACTGGAATGTCCCAAATACTCCTTTCTCTGAGCCTCAGGTCCTAATTACCCTCACTGAATCAGTCTTCAGGACCCACTGACCCATTGGAATGATTGCCAACAACTGTTATTAACCCTTTTTACCTCAGAAAAGACAGAATTTGGAAGACAGAGGAGGACCACACTAGGAAGGAGACTACAGGATCACAACAAGACAAGCAGAATGCAATGGATCTGGTTTTACCCAAAACGGTTCCCACCTGGGATCCCAATGCTGCTGATGGTATATGACCTCTTGAGGCACACCATCAGGCCTTATGTCATGGCCTGATCATAACAGCCTGATGAACCAAAAATATAAAGACTGTAGTGAAAGTGTTTCAGGGACCAACTGAAAGTCCAACAGTGTATCTTGAGTACCTCCTTGAGGCTTATCAGACTTATAATTCTTTTGACCTGGAGGCCACCAGGAGTGCCCAGACTGTCAACCTGTCTTATGTCACCCAGTCAGGCCCTGATATTTGGCATAAACTACAGAAGTTACAGAGGTTTTCAGGCATGAATACATCACAATTGGGAGAAGCTCAAAAGCTTTGTCATAACAGGGAACTGGCCACCAAAAAGGCAGAAGAGGAAAGAGAAATACACTGCCAAAAGGACCAGGCTGAGATTTTGATGGCTGCTTTCAGGAAGTCCAATAAGCCTGAAACCAACCTTAGACTGAGCCGCAAGCAACCCAAGTCAGGGATGTGTCGGTTTCTGCCAGACCAAGAACAATGTACCATTGCAAAGAAAAGGGGCACCTTAAAAAGGAGTGTCACAAATTGCTCAATAAAAAGAGAAAAAAGGAGAGGTTTCTGACGGTTGAGGCAGGAGACAGATAAGATTGAGGGAGTCAAGGATCCCTGTCTCCCAGCCCCAGGAAATACATGACAATGGTAAATGTGGTGGAAAAGCAAGTCAGATTCATAGTGTACACCAGGACTGAGATTTCCATGGTCACCCCACTGGTGGAGCCAGTCATTTTTCAAAAAGCTCATATTCAAGGAGTTACTGGAGAAACCTCCGCTTATTCTTTCTGTGAGCCCTGACAGGTGCAGCTGGGATGACACTTGATTACTCATACGTTTTGCTGGCACCTGTCTGCCTTTTCCCTGCCTGGGCTGACACCTTCAAAAATTTTAAGCTCAGGTGTCTTTCACACACAAGATGCCACACGTTGTGGGAGAACACACCTCGTTGTGGGAGAACACACCCCCACTCACCTACTCACTGTAATTATGCTGCTGGGAGAAAAGTACCACCTTCAGGAAGGAGAGATCTTTTTACCAATGACCCTGTTTTTTCCCTTGTGATCCTACCAGTGTACCTTGTGATCCTTCCCTTAGTGTACACTGAGGACAACCCCCAAGAGCTAGCAGCAGTTGTCCTATTTCTGTTGAGTTGAAAGGTCATACCAGGCCAGTCTGCCTCAGGCAATACCTGATGGTCATAGAAGCTAGAAAAGGAATCAAACCATATATCCAAAGATTACTTGAGGCCAAAATTCTGAGGGAATGACAGTCCCCATAGAACACGCTGTTCCTGCTTGTTTGAAAACCAAGAACCATTGAGTAATGCCCATTAGCACTCTAGTTGTGATGTTTCACCCCACAGTCCCCAACCCCTCTACTTTGCTTAGTCTCCTCCTGCCAACTTGGATTTGGTACACTGTGCTTGACTTAATGGATGCCTTCTTCTGCATTCCATTGTCCCTGAGTTCTCAGAAGTTGTTTGCTTTCCAATGGGAGGAGCCTGAGGGGAGATGAAAATGCCAGGTCACTCAGACAGGGCTCCCTCAGGGATTCGAGCATTATGTTACAATATTTGGGGAAGTCTTGTCCAAAGACACGGTGCCTGTCAGCCAGAAAAACCCCAACCTTTCCATACACCTCTCCCTGCACCACATGATTTACTTTTGGCAACTGAGACCTGGGAGGTATGTCTCTTGGAGACTGAAAAGTTATTGAGATTATTCCAGGATAAAAGGTTTTGAGTGTCTCAGAAAAAAACCCAAATCTGTGTACAGTCAGTCAAGTTCCTCAGGTTCATACATAAGGATTGCACTTGGATGCTATCGGTGGCCTGGATGCAAGCCATCCAAGACCTTAGGGAGCCAACTTTAAGAGAAGACCTTAGGGAGTTTTTGGGAACTGTGGGTCACTGCCACCCTTGAATCACCAACTTTGCCATCATAGCCAAGTCCCTATATGAGGCTTGTAAAAGGGGAAATGATTTCCCCTTAGACTGGAGTCCCCAGTGTCAACAGGTTTTTTTTTTTTTTTTTTTTTTTTTTTTTTTTTTTTTTTTTTTTTTTTTTTTTTTTGTGCTCTCAGGGAGAAGCTTCTAACGGCACCTGCCCTGGATCTTACCAGTGTCACTAAACCTTTAAAGTTGTTTGTACATGAAAAGAATGTAGCAACTCAGGTCATCTTGATTTAGACTCTGGGACACTGGAGCTGCCTTGTGGCTATCTCAAAAACTGTACTATGTGGCAACAGTGTGGCCCTCTTTCCTATGGCTGCCACTGCTATTCTGGTAAAGAAGTTGATAAATTAACGTTGTGACAAAACTTGAAGGTATTTGTTCCCCATGCAGTTGAGCCATACTTAAGGGACACACCAGCAAATGGTTGTTGGGAACTTGGATGGCCCAATAATAGGGGGACCACATAGAAAATCCCCAATTGTTCATAAAAACTGTCCAGTCACTAAACTCTGTCTCCTTGCTACCCACCTCCATGGAGCCACTGAAGTTTGATTGCACAGAAGCAATCAAAGTGGTCTATTGAGCACAACTGAACCTTCAAAACTCATCTCTCCAAGACCTTAATTTAATCCTATTCAGAGATAGAAACAGTCTGGTAATAAATGGGGTCTGAATGATGGGGGCATCTGTAGTCGCCATGGACCAGACCATCTGTTTGGAGGCTCTCCCCAGTGGGATGTCAGCTCAGAAGTCTGAACTGATTACCCTCACCTGGGGCCTAGAATTGGGCAAAGATAAATGGGTCAATATTTACAATGACTTCAACAATGCTTTGCTACCCTTCATATGCACAGGTGCATATATAAGAAAAAACTGCAGAAGAGTTTGTGACATATAGACAGTAGCAAGAGATGCTGGAATACAGCAATGTGAGGAAGAGAAGTTGAGGGAAGAGAAGTTGAGGGAAGTGAATATCCCAGAACCAAGAAGGAGCTGAAGCATGAATTGAAGCTCATAGGGAGATCAAAAAGAGATTCCGGTGAATGAGGAAGTGGCAGCCGGTGCTTTCCCTTGGAGCCTGGACTCAATGTGTGGGAAGGGCAGCTCAAACCTGTACACAGTTGGTGATTGCTGGCCACCCCAGAGACATCCATGGAGAAATGCACCAGTGCAATAGCAGTGGCTGGTGAGTTGTTCAGGTTAAAATCCCCCAGGAAAGGGCAGTAGACCAGGAGCCATCTTGGAACTGGGCCAGTTGAGCTCAGAACTCAGAGCAGCTGTGGGCCAGTTCTATTTAGTGGCTCGCTGTTCATGGTGAAGCTGCTAAATTCAAATCAGCAGAGGTCAAGTACCCAACTTCAAGACGGCAGGAGGCATATGCAGTGTGACAGACTCACAGCCAGAATCCAACCTCAAGTTCAGTGGAACTAAAAGTGCAGGCTATCTGAGATACCTCACAGAATTAGACATAACACTACTAAAATTCATTTGTAACCAGAAGATACATAGAATAGCAAAAACAATTTTAGTTAACAAAGGCAAGGGAGGAAACGTCACAATCCCTGACTTGAATCTGTACTACAAAGCTACTGTGACCAAAACAACATGGTATGGAAAAAAAAAAAAACAGACCAGGGTAACAATGGAATAGAGTAATAGATTCAGAAACATCTCCAGACATGCTCAGTCAACTTATCTCTGACAAAGGAGCCAAAATTTCTTCAATGGAAGAAAGATCATCTACTTAATAAGTGGTGCTCACAAAACTGGATTTCCACATGCCAAATGGTAAAACTGGACCCATGCCTTTCAGCATGCACTAACCTAACATCAAAATGGATCAGTGATCTAAGTATCAAAACTAAAACACTAAATCTGCTGGAAAACAGAATAGGTAGAACTTTTAAAGACATTGGTGTTGGAAAAGACTTCATGAACAAAACTCCAAGCACACAGGAAATATTAGAAAGCATCAACAACTGGGATCTCATTTTATTAAAAAGCTTTTGCACAGTAAGAGAAATCATCAGCTAAGTGAAAAGACAACCAAAAGTGCAGGAAACAGATTTCCAGCTGTTCCTCACACAAAGACCTAATATTTAGAATATGTAAAGGACTCAAAATAGTCTGACATTCCAAATTAAAATGTTCAATCACAAAATTTGCATCTTAAATGACTAAACACTAGATAAAGAAGTAGAAATGCAAATAAATATCTGAAAAATGTTCAACATCACTTGTTATTTGAAAGCTGCAAATTAAAACAGCACTGAGATTCAATCTCCTCCCACCCAAGAAAAATGACTATTATCAAGGAAACAACTAAAATCAAATGCCAGCAGTGATGTGGAAAAAAAAAGGACCTCTTTTCCACTGTTGGTAGGAGATAGATTGGTACAACCACTGTGGTAATCAGTGTGCAGATTCCTCCAGAACCTGGGATTAGAGGCCCCATTTTCCCAGGTCTTCCCCTATTGATATCTTCCCAAAAGTATTAAAACCATCATACTACAGCAATATATGCATACCATTGTCTTTAGCAGCACAGTTTGTAATAGCTAAATCTTGGAAGCAACCCAAATGCCCATCAACTGATGAATGGATAAAGAAAACCTGAGTTTTTAAAAATTTTCCTTTTTTTATTTTATTTTACCATGGAGCACAGCTATTCTGCCATAGAGAAGGATAAACTTGAGACATTTCTAGATAAATTGATGGACTTTGAGATCATGTTGCATTTTTTAACAGAAAAAAGACACACAAAAAAGAGACAACAAAACAACATCAACAAGTCCAATAAAATGAAAGTACAGGTTTACAAAACAAAATGATAGGAATTTGACAGTTGTCGAAATATTGCATACAGTTACCTTCAAAAGGGTTGCTTAGATTAACAGATATAGACATGTAAAATTGATCTAATCATATGAGTATTAACTGTTCATTTTCAATAACTAATGCATTTAGTAGTATAGTCATTATAGCTATCTTATGTATATATCTATATATATCCACATATATCTATATATATAGATATAGATATATATGTACAAATTTGTCTTTTTCCTTTTCCCTTCCTTCTTTCCTCCTTTCCCCTATCACAATTACTTTTGTGCTTTGAGCACTTTCTTACCCTTAAACAGTATTTATTGTAGATTTTGGATCATATATACTTTTTCAGTTTCTTACACTATGGAGAAAATATGGTATTTATACATGTGAGTTTGATTTATTTTACTTAGGAGTATGGTCTCAGGTTGCCTCCACTTACTTATAAAAGCCTCAATGCAATTTTTCTTGGCAGCTGAGTAGTAATCCATTGATTAAAAATACCACATCTTTTTATCCATTCCTTGATTGATTGGCACTTGAGTTGTTTCTAAGTTTTGGCTATTACAAATTGTGTTACTATAAACATGGCTGCACATATATCACTGTGGTATGATGTTCTCAGTTCTTCTGGGAAAATGCCCAGAGGCAGGATAGTTGGGTGAAATGGAATCTCTGATCCTAGCTTCTTGAGGAATCTCCACACTGATTTCCACACCAGTCTACACTCCCACCAACAGTGGAGTAGAGTTCCTTTTTCCCCACAATCCCTCCAGCATTTGTTATTTTTTTTTATTATGGCTATTCATTTTGGGCTGAGATGGAATCTCAGTGTTGTTTTAATTTGCTTTTCCCGAATGACCATTGATGTTGAACATTTTTTCATATATCTATTTGCCATTTGTATTTCTTCCTCTGAGAAGTGTGTATTCATCTCAGATGCCCATTTTTGGATTGGCTCCTTTAATTATGGGGACTTGATTTTGCTAAAAATCTTTAGATGTTTTAGATAGAAGTCTTTGTCTGAGGGACAGCTGGCTAAGATATTTTCCCAATTTGTGAGTTTTCTTTTTACTCTGTTGGAGATTTCTTTTGACATGCAAAAACCTTTTAATAAGACACAATCCTAGTTGTTGATTCTGGGAAGTATTTCCCATGCAGTTTGATTTTTATTCATGAACTCTCTGCCTGTTCCTATGTTGTCAAGATTTTTATCTACTTTGTCTTCCATCAGATTTAGTGTCTCTGTTTTAATATTTACATCTTTGATACACTTTGATTTTAGTTTAGTGCATGGTGATAGACATGGATCTAGTTTTAGTTTTAGGCATATGGAAAGCCAGTATTTCCAGCACCACTTATTATAGAGGCTATCTTTCCTCCAGTATACATGTTTGATCCCTTTGTCAAAGATGAGGTGGCTGAGTGTGTTTGTAGTTGTTGCTGTATCTTTCATTGATCTTCAAGTTGTGTCTTATTCCAATACCATGCTGATTTTATCAAAGTAGCTTTGAAATATAATTTCAAGTTGGGAATTCTGATGTCTCCTGCCTTACCTTTGTTGCCCAGAACTATCTTTGCTATACTAGGTGTCGTCTGATATCAGATGAATTTTAGGGATGATTTCTCTACATCTGTGAGGTACGGAAGTGGTATTTTCATTGGAATTGCATTTAATCTGTGTAACAATTTTTGGAGAATGGACACTTTCACAATGTTTGATCTTCCCATCCATGAACAGGAAATATCTTTTCGATTTCCTTTTTCAGAGTAATGTAATTTTCACTGTATAGATCTTTTACTTTCTTGTTAAATTGATTCCTATATATTTCAATTCTTTGAATATTATAGTGAAGGGTATAATTTCTCTTACTTCTCTCAGTGAGTGTTGTTTGTGCACAAGAATGATATTGACTTTTGAGTGTTGACCTTGTATCCAGCAACATTACTGAATTTTCTTATTACATCTAGAAGTCTTTCAATGGATTTTGGTGGGCTTCAATGTAGAGTTTCACATCTTATGCAAATAATGATAATTTAACTTCTTCCTTTCCTATCCCTATTCCTTTTATTTCTCTTTGTTGTATAATTTCTTTGGCTGATGTTTCCAGAAGTAAATTGGATAGGAGTGGTGATAATGGGTATCCTTGTCTTCTTCCTGATTTTAGGTTGACAGTTTTCAGTTTTTGTCCATTTAGTAAGATGTTGGTAGTTGGTTTGTGATACATGGCTTTTATCAGGTTGAGGTAGAAACCATCTATTCTGATTTTCTGTAGGGTTTTTGTCATTAATGAGTGTTAGATTTTTTTCAAAAGTGTTTTCTGCATCTACTGAGATGATCATGTAACTCTTGTCCTTGGTTCTGTTGATGTGGTGCATTACATTTATTGATTTGCATATAGTGAATCATCCCTGCATTCCTGGGATGAATCCCATGTGATCATGGTGTATAATCTTCCTGATGTCTTGCTGTATTCTATTTATCAGTATTTTTTGAGGATTTTTGCATTCATGTTCATTAGGGAGATTGGCCTGTAATTTTCTTTTTTGGTTGAGTTTTTCTCTGGTTTTGGTATTAGGGTAATACTTGCTTCCAGGAATGAGTCAGGGAGACTTGCTTACCTTTCAATTTCAATGAAGAGGTTGAGAGTGTTGACATTAAGTCTTCCCTAAATTTCTTGTAGAATTCAGCCACGAATCCATCAGAACCTGGGCTTTTCTTTGTTGGTAAAGTTCTAATTACATTTTCAATTTCATTAATTGAAATTGGGTTATTAAGCAATTTTACATCTTTCTTGATTCAGCTTTGGTAATTCATAGTTTTCTAGGAATCTGTCCATTTCTTCTGTGTCATAGAACTTATGGGAGTATAGGTTTCCAAAGTAGGTTTTGATGATCTACTGTATTTCCACAGGGTTTATAGTGATTTCACCCTTTTCATTTCTTATTTTATGAATATGAGTTTTTTCTCTTCTCTTTTTGGTAAGATTGGGTTTATCAATTTTACTTATTCTTTCAAAGAAACAACTCTTCGATTCATTAATTCTTTTAATTGTTTTCTTAGTTTAAATTGCATTGATTTCTTGTCTGATCTTTATAATTTCTTCTCTTCTTCGGTGTTTGGATTTGACTTGCTCTTCTTTTTCTAGAAGTCTGTGGTGTGGCATTAGGTTTTTTATGTGTGTCCTTTTCATTTTTCTGATGGGAGAGTTTAGTGCTATAAATTTTCCTCTGCAGACTGCTTTCATTGTCTCCCACAGTTCTGGGTAATTTGTATTTGCATTTTCATTCAATGGTACGTATTGTTTAATTTCTTCTTAAATTTCTTCTATGACCCATTGATTGTTTAGGAGAGTGTTATTTAATTTCCATGTGTTCATGGGGCTCTTATTGGGATTTTTTGTCATGAATTTCCAATTTTATTGTTCAATGATCAGATAATACGCATGGAATTATTTAAATTCCTTTGCATTTACTTAAGCAAGTTCTGAGGGCTCATACATGATCTATTTTAGAGAATAACCCATGTGCAGCTGTGAAGAATGTGTATTCTGATGTTGTGCTGTGGAACACTCAGTACACACCTACTATGTTCATTTGTTCACAAGTTTGATTCAGTTCTGTTATTTCTTTGCTAATTTTTTGTTTGGTTGATCTGTCTCTTTGTAATAATGGGGTGTTTAGATCACCTGTAATAATTGTATTATTATTTATTTGATTTTTCATGTCTATTAAGATTTGTCTTACATAGTTGGGTGCTCCCATATTTGTTTCATATATATTTATTGTCATGAACTCTTCCTCTTGAAGTTTTCCCCTAACTAGTATGTAGAGATCTTTTTTGTCTCTTTTGATCAATCTTGGTCTGAAGTTCACATTGTCTACAAACAGAATGGCTATCCCTGCTTTTTTCTATGGTTCCTGTTTCATGGAGTATTATTTCCATCCTTTGATTCTTAGTGTATGAATTTCCTTTTTAGTTAAATGTGTTTCTTTTACATAGCAAATTATTGGATTTTGTTTCTTAACCCACTCTGCCAGTCTGTGTCTTTTCATTGGTGAGGTGAAACCATTTACATTGATTGATATAACTGATATGTACTGATTTATCACTGTCATGTTATCTTTCTGTTGTTGGTTTTCTACTTTTTCTGTTTAATGTTTCGCCCTGCTTAGTGATTTCCTTTTGCTGTTGTTCTTGGTATTTTAGTTATCTTTGTGTCTTTCTAGAGTGTCTTTCAGTACTCTTTGTAGTGTTGGTTTGTTGACCATGATTTCTTTAGTTGTTCTTTGTTGTGGAAGTATCTTACTTCTCCATCATTTTTAAAGATAGTTTTGCAGGATACATCAATCTGGGTTGACACTTGTTTTCTTTCAGGATATGAAATACTTCACTCCAATCTCCTCTTGACTTGAAAGTTTGTGATGAAAAGTTTGCCATAATTCTGATAGGCTTTCCTTTGTAGATGATGTTTCTTTTTCTCTAACAGCTTTTAGTATTCTGTTTTTGTTCTGAATTTCTGATATCTTAATTATTATATGTCTAGTGAAGATTTAGTTTGGTTATGGTAATTGGGATTCTGTATGCATCACTTATGCATATTTTAGGTTCTCTTCCCATGTTTGGAAAATTTTCTTCTATTATTTCTGCAAATAGTCTTGGCAGGTCATTCATATCGACCCCTGTCTTTTCATTGACACCTATCAATCTTATATTGTTTCTCTTTACATCATCATGGAGCTGTCGAATTGTTTCCTAGTTCATTGTTACTTTTAAGAGATCTTTTCTTTCATGATCATAAGCTTCTATGTTCTCTTCAAGGTCTGAGAATCTGTTTTCAGCTTCATTCAAGAGGTTTTGCCAGCTTTCAATGGAATTTTTTATTACTGCGTATCCCTTTGAGGCTGTTTCTTGGATTCTAATTCTATCTTACATTGTTCATTCAAAGTTTCCATAATTTTCTTATGTTCTTCTATTTTTTATCTAGATCTTCTTTAGATACACATAGCATTTCTTTCATAATGCTTGTCATTTCATTTTTTACCTGAAAGATTATTTCTTATGTGGTTTCTTCTATAGCTTCATGGAGTTGTTTCTTTACTTCAGTTGCTATCATTTCAGAAAATTCAATTGTGCATTTTCCAGTGTCTTCCATTTTAATGTGTCTTGGATTTGTTCTCAGTGGCCTGGAGGAATAAGACTGAATCTTGCTCTTTCACTTTGTCATTTTCCTCTGGGACCTGTGTGGCTGGCCAGGCAGTCCCCAGACAGATTGCAGTGGAATGCTTCACTGGGTAGAGCTTCAGTGCTCCAATATTCCCATGGCTAGCTGGGGCATACACCAGAACTATGGCACTGGAGTCTTGTGCCCTTTGACTTGTAGGCTGGCCATATGTTCCCCTGATGTACTGCATTGGGTTGTTTTGGGATCCTGGGCTGGGCAGGGCTTATATCCTGCCTGCAGCTAGCAGGGACGCATCCCTGAAACCCAGTTGAGTGGAGTTCTGAACCTCTGCACCTGAGGTGGCCAGCAGAGATTCACCCCTGATGTGTGGTGCTGGGGACTTGTACCTGGCTGAGTGGAGTTCAGAGCCTCCAGGACCCAGATATCTAGCAGGGATGTACCCCCAGTGTGTCACTGGGCCCTAGCACTTGGCTGAGTGGAATTCAGACCCTCTGGGACCCAGGTGGCTAGGTAGAGCATGCCCCCAGAATGTGCCACCACCAGGACATTGCATCTTGCTGGGAGGAGTTCTAGGTCACGTTCTTAAGTAAAATATATCAGACACATATGTGTAAATATTCCATTGTTTCTCTGGTGTAGGAAATGAAAATGTAAAAAGAACCATAATACATAATTTTGAAATAGAAAGAAAATATTCAAATGGGAAGGAGAACACAAAAGGGGGAAGAGAAAAAGGGGCAAGAATAAAAGATAAAAATAGAAGCAATGTTTTTTTGAATAAAAAGAGTTGAGGAATTGAAGGTTGAGAATGGAAATTTGAAAAAAAAGAAGCAATTTGTAGAAGTAAAAATTCCCTGTGATGAATGTTATAAGTATGTATATTGAATAGCACCAATACAATTAAAAGAAAAAAATCATTAGCTAGTACGAGATGCATAATTTTAATTATTTATTAATAGTAATAAAAAAACCACAAAGCTCTAGCACAAACATATACGTTTCATAAAAATTATGAATAAATGAATATAAAGTAAATATATGAAAATATGGTCAACTTCAGAGGCAATGAAATGCAAATTACAATCACAAGTGGGAAGAATTTTACACATTATGTTGACAAAATGGTAAAATTTTCACAATAACTGTAATTTGACCGATGCATATACAACAGTAATATTTTACACTATTGGTAGAATTATAATTAATAACATGGTGTTAGAGAAACCTCACAGTCTTCTATTAAAGTAAATGTAAAAATTACTTTCTCATCATGAAAAAATTTCAGCTAAAAAACTGTTATAAACATATATGATGCTTCTTGTTGAAAAGCAATTCTATCTCCTCCATAGTTTTTTAATTTTTCTAGTTGGCTGAAGACTAAAAGCTTTGGTCTGTCTTGTTCAATGATAAATAAATAGATAATGGATAGATTTATTTCCATCATCAATCATATTCTATGTAACAGTATTGCTCACTGAAAATAATTTTAAGCAATATCATCTGCCATCTCAATATTCTGAAGTGAAAGTGCCTAGAGAATGATTTTAAAATGGTGTAATCTTAAGAGAAAAGACATATTTCAGGCACAGAAATTTTCTGTTGTAGCAAAATAATGACCATGAAGGATAAAAAAAATCAGTCTTTTGGTTGCAAAAATTCATTTAGTGTTAGTCAAACTTTTCTCATTAAATTGCAGTATATTTATTTTCAAAAGTAGCTTCTTCAGTGATTACCGAATTTGACACATATAAACACTTTTGTTAAGCCATAAATTAGTTTATTTTCATTATTCTAAACAATTTAAATCTCATTTCTATAATAACAAAGTTTAAAAGTTGTATTTTAATTGTAGTTAGACAGATACATTTTATTCATCCTCATTTATTCTTTATAAGACTGATAGTATCCTCAAAAGAAAGTAATTACACTCTTTGATGGTTTTACACAAAATACAAAAACATCCACAGAGACTGTTTTGTGTTGACAACAACATCTTTGTTGTAGTTCATGCTTTGATTGTAGAATTAGTAGCAAAGCTGTTCAGAGTGGAACACAGGTTCATATTCTATCAGTAGTCAACTTTCTACATTAAAATTTTTTCACAGCATTTTTTGATCTCTGAATTTCTCATGTGTATATTAAAGGATTCAGCATGGGAGTAGTAACTAAAATATGTTAATGAATTTATCAGTAGAAAAGTTGAAATCAGATGTATCATACACAGAAATACAGGGAACAAAAAAAATGCACAACCACAGTGATGTGGGAGCTGCAGGTAAAAAGCGCTTTTTTTCCCACCCTTCCTGACTGCGAGTTTTAACAGAGTTTAGGATGAAGTCATAGGAAATGGACAGGAGGCTATAGACCACCATGTAGATGGCTCCACCATTAATGACCACAGTGAGGCCAATAAAGTAGGTGTCAGTGCATGAAACTCCAGTAAAGGGTACATGTCACACATTAAATGATAGATAACACTGAGCCCACGGAAGGAGAGACTTCACACAAAGACAAATTGAGCCACAGAGTGTATAAAACCTCCATCCCAGGCCACCATCAGCAGGAAGACACAAACTCACTAATTCATGAGGATCAAATAGTACAGAGACTTACAGATGACCACATACAGATCAAGGGCCATTGCCCCCAGAAAGAAGATCTCAGCACCATCAAACATGTGTGGCTATAAAAATCTGACCCATGTAGACCTGGAAGGAAATGGCATTTATATCACTGAGCAGGCCTATAGGCAACTTTGATGAGAAGACAGCATACATGAGTGACACATAAGCAAAAAGAAGTACACTGGGGAGCCCAAAGTGGGGCTGGCAAGAACAGTGGCCACGACGAGCAGGCTGCCCACCTTTGTCACAGTGTAGATGAATAAAAACATGACAAATAATGCTGTTTGTCCATTTGGATCCTAAGTGGGGCCCAGGAAGACAGATTCTGTGACATTTTTACTATATCCCATTCAGTCTAGAAGACTTGTTTCAAAGAGGAAAGATAAGGAAGTAGAACCTGCCAGGAAACTATGAATAGCATCCTGATTCCATTCTGTCATAGAGCAATCTTCTTCCTTGTATCTTCTACAGTGGTGAACACATAGTAAATACTTAATTAATATTGTTTTTAAGTCTTCTTCGAAGAATCCCAACACGTATTCTCTTAAATATTCTGTTTCACCTCAACTGATTTTGTTTGGGTAACCAGTTTTAATTGTTCTATCCTTTGTCATAGATGACAGTGTACAGAGAAGAGTAGTAAAATCCCAAAGGTCACTTATGCATTTACTAACTCTCTTTTTATAAGGAAGCAATTTATGTTTTGCTATCAGTTTTTCAAATGTTAAATTTGAAGCCATACCTCTTTTAAATTTTATGTATTATATACAAATCACTCAGAATATGAGTATGAAGAGAGGCAAATTAATCCTTGCCCAAAAAGACATACTGTAATTAAGAATCATCTTCATAAATATATATAAAAGTCTTATGAATATAAAAGGGACTGTCAAGTTTTTAATAAAGTACTTGGATTTGTATTCTACATATCTCAGAGTAATTGTCAATATGATGTTTACAGGTCCATGCTTTTCCACTTAAGAAACATAAATTCATTCGTTACATTGAGTTTTAACAGACATGAAGCCTGATCTCTGATGGCTTTATCAGAGGCACAAAATAATTTGGGGTGTGCATTTTGTGCCTTGAATTCTGAACAGTTTGTTTCAAAGATGTCATGTTGTGAAACAGAGATCAGCAATACTGAACAACAAAACTGAGCATAATGCAAAGAAATGTACAATATCCTCGTGGCAATACATTCTAGATATATAAGCTAACACAGAGTCAGTCATTTTAGTTGGTAGCATTTGTGTGCAAAGCTGTACCACATGATCTGTATTGCACCAAAATATCTCTTATTCTGGAATATTCAACCGAATACTATTGCCCCTAACACTCATTAGATGAGCCATCTCTTCTATATCAAAGGATATCATTCTTAGCGAATCTTTCATTAAATCTCAAAATGCTAGATTTTGTACTGTTTCAAATTGCTACAAAAACATTTACCACATTGTTCTCTATAGCAATTGCTTTATTTGAATCTGACTTTCCTTTTTCCGGACCTATAATCCTGTCCATTTCACCCTTACCTATGCCAAATCTTTAGCGAGTTTGTGTTTTTCGTCCTGATTTTAAGTACATACTGTTAACTAAATCGAACCAACTCATGACTATAAATAGCCACTGTATTAGCTGCTGGCATTAGATTTGCAGGTCTCTTACAGTAAGCTATGTACTAATGAAAGAGAAAAATAGAAAATTATAAGAGAGGTAGAGTACAGTGTGACATGGTGTTGTTTATAAGAATTCCTATGTGCTGAGACTGATTAAAAATAGAATTTCAGTGTGCAGATTGTAAAAAGCAGTTTGTTCAAGACAGAAGTTCACCGGTACTCAGCAAAAAGGAATGAGTTTGTTGATTTTCTAAATATAATTACAAATATTTCTCAACACACTGAAAAATAAAAGAATTGAATTAGATGAGGCTAGAATCTTTCCTTTCCAACTAGTCATGGAACTATTAGCGCAGGTCTATTGTTTTCTTAGTCTGTAGATGTTTTACCTTTTTATATTTTATCAACAAATAGTTTGCAAGCTTATTACAATTACTTCAAAAATGCAAGTCAGTAACAAATGAAATGTAACATTGACTGCGGCCAAATAATGACTCTAAGTTTCCATTTGGTGTCCACCTGAGCATGATCCAAGACATCCTTGGAGAAAGCATTGCACAGTATGAGAAACGTGGCCACTGGACTGTGGTGCTTGTGTTGCAATCCCAGGTTAGTCTCTTACTATCTAGGTGACATTGGCTAACTTAATAAATGTCTCTATATCTCCATTTCATCATTTTAACATTGCAATACCTGATGTATCTGTCTCATAAGGTTAACTTTATTACTTGTAAAATTCCTAGATTACAGGGTGTCTGATAAAAATCTAAAAAAAATTGTTTTTCAATGTTTCACTGTAATCCTTGACCTCTGAAAATTTAATCAGAATTATCAACATAGTCCAGGATATTAAGAATAGTACACTTACAAATCATGAATTCCTTTTTAGGGTATAGATTAAATTGTATATCTTAGGAATTAACCATTTTATTATATATGAGTACTGGCAATATTTACCTGAAAGAAACATATTGTAACTGGAAGCAAGAGACCTCCATGCACACTGACTTGAAGCTAGAGGAAGACATGTGCAGGAAGACTCTGAGGTGTGTTTAGAAGCCAGCTGTGAGGAAATTTCCACACATTTCATTCATAGAACTTCAATCAAATTCTCCCGAATCAGATGGAAGAAGTTATGGACCAAAAAACAAAATCATACCTGATGAAGAGTAAAAAAATGTGTCCAATGTTCTAATTTTAAAAACACACTTTCTTGGGTTTTACATAACTAAAATTCTATATATGGTTCTTTACAATAAAAATTTTATAAGATTTTTAAGTGACAGTAAGTGAGTTATTTCTGGGCTTGGGTTTCTTTATTTATAAGTAGTAACATATTTGCTAGGATAATTTTAAAATTTTCTCCTAAAAGTGCTTTAAAGTTTCCAGAGTTTAATGGGTATCTATTCCTTTACATTCTAGCATATTTGATATGATGTGTGATTTTATATTTTCTAATTCAAATACATACCTAAATGAAATTATATTTCTATGTTAACATGCATGATCTAAGATCTTAAAAACAAAGGGAATGAGTCTATTAGTTTATTTATTTTACATGTAATATGTATCAATTGCAATTGGCAAAATGGAAAATGAACAACTACCAAGTGTAAAGCTTAATACGCTCTAATTAATTTCTAGTTTTGCTGACTTTATTAGTCCAATTCAGATACCTCCAAAGAGAAGATAACACACTGCTGTATATCAGCATTTCACAGGAATTTCCAGTTAGTATCCTTTGTCAGGAGGTTTATGAGCTCACATTTTGGGTCTTGTCCTGCGTTTGGAAAATCAAGGCTTCTTTCACTGAAGATAACTGTAGATGTTTTAAGCAGCTCTGTGCTATCATAAAACACATGAAAATGTGAGGTTGATCAGTGCTTCTGGAAATAGTTCTAAATTGTTATAGTCTTCGTATTTCTGAAAAGGTTCCCTGCTACTTCAGTTTCTCAGAGAAGTTTTACATTGTATAAAGTAGATACCTAGATGCAAAGATGTTTAAATAACATTTACTGTGTAAATGTAGTTGAATATTCTCACTGACTGGAAGAATTGCTTCATGGAAAAACAAACATGCTGTGCTTGACTATGTAAATGTGATCTAATCAACTCATTGTTCGGTAGAAAAATAAAATATTTACTAACATTAGCATTAGTTACATATTTTTTCTCAATTCTAGAGAATAAATCAAAAAGAACTTTATTGCAGGATTTATGATATTGTTCATATGCCCACCTGTTATGCTCTGTAACTAACAAAGCAAAGACTGGAATACAACTTCATGACCTTTAAAGGCATACAAAGATGTTTAAATATATTGTTAGTATTTATAACATAAAATGGTTTGAAATTCTCATCTGTTGAGTAAACATTTTATAGAAAAATAAAGGTGCATGTTTGTCCAACCATGTAAAAAATTGAACTAGTGGTAAATTTCACAGTAAAATATATTATTTGATGGCATGCATAAACAAAACTTTTAATAGCTACAAATAAATTGTGAAAAAATTTCACTTTTCAGTCAATTATGGTAAAAGCAACAACAACAACAGCAAAAGGTTTGTTTTCAGGATGGACAAGCACTTTGAAGTCTCTTACCAATAAGCCCTGAATTTAACAAGGAAAAAATTGGGCTTCAACTTCTTTTCTGGGGGGTGGGTTGGGGATTCAATTCCTTGGAACAGTCAATGATGGAAGATTATCGCAAGTAGGAGCTGAACTATTTGGTCTTTCAGTCATTCAAGTGGCATCTTCCTAAAATCTTAGGTTGCTATTGTCATAGTTATGCAGAAGGATGGATAAATAAATGTGTATACATACAATGGAATATAATTATCCCATCAAAAAGAATAAAATCATGTCACTTGCAGGGAAATGGAGGGAACTAGAGACCATTAGGCTAAGTGAAGTGAGATTTGAAATTCAAATATGGAGTGTTTTATTTTTCCCATAAGAGAAACCAAGAAAATAAAGATATTTTTAAGAAGACAAATGATATGTAAGTAGGAGGAAAACTGTTGAAGTAGAAATTTGTTATAGAAGGAGGTGAAAAGAGGAAAGTGTGTAGGACAAAAGTTCATTATATGCAAGTATGAATGCTCTGAAAATGAAATTTGCTCTGCACTTTATCAGTACAATTAGGTATTGATAAAAATCTTCAAGAGAATGGGAGTAAGTGAAAAGTTTTAAGCATGGAAATATAAGCACTCAGGCTTATACATAAACATTCTTCTATTGAGCAGATTAAGAGTGCTGTGTACCTATCTGAGAATAGAAATCAGAGATTGGTTATGGGTCAGTAGATTTATTCCAGTTTCACCATTATGTATGGGTTATATTTTTAATATTTATTATTAACTATTATACTTTCCATTGATATTATGAAAAGTAAAACTATTGCACTACAAATTTCATACCCAATGCTACTGACATGGAGCAAAAAGGCTAACCTTCACAGGATTTCATATTTATGCATTACAGTAATAAAAAGAAAACACTTTTCAATTAACCAGTTTTAAAGTATAATATATCTGAAATATCTAGGAGGGTTTCATTTTGCCTTTTCTGTTTGCAGGTGAACTTGATGACCTCATCCTATGTTTATTGTCATTTTGAGTGTACTTTTCTTTTAGTTCAATGTTTGCATCATTGCTCAATTTGCTATCGGCTTCTCTTAAAAATATTAATTTCTTAAACGAATGTTACATATTTTGGATACTCATTCTATTAATTTATTTTGGATACTAATTCTATTAATTCTGTCATTTAATTTTAAATTCATTACCAAACTATTTTGTCTATTAATTTGAGATATCATTACCTAGACTCTTAAATACTTTTGATATGAAAAATGTGTTTGAGATTTTTAGTATTGGTTAATTAGATTCTTTTGCCTCAAAAGTGTGGAATCAATTCTTTTAATTACTTGAGGTATACATAAGTAACTTTTTTTACATAAAGTCTTTAATGCTGATTCATTTTATAGTGTTATACATTTGTGGAATATTATTAGCTTGCAGATAAAATATTGTTTGGAATAGAGTCATTTTTTTTTCTTAATGAGTCCTTTCTCTGCGTTTATAGTTTCTTCTTTCAGACATGAAAGTTGCACAAAATCTCTGAGGTTGAGCATCATGTTTTGGTCAATCTTACATTGTTATAAACTCTGATAGTAATAAAACATAATAAATCATAATGCTAATTTATAAAACGATTGAACAAGTTATCCTAAAATTTAATGAAGTCATGGCTAATAATTCTATGTGCAGATAATTTTTTTCTGAGCAGTGACACAAGGGCACACAGTAGGACATATGAAGCAAAGGAACAATGTTTGTGCTCTTGAGACTCACTAGAGCTTCCATGGTCAGAAAACATTATTTGCTGTATTCTTACTGATCTACTTGGTGACAATGGTAGGCAACCTACTCGTTTTCATGACTGTGGTGCCAAAACCAGTTTTGATGTCCTGATGCCTTCTTTCCTGTCTACTTATCATTTGTGGATGTCATTTATTTAACACAGTTATCCAAAATATGACAGTAGACTTACTCCTTGAAAGAAAAACCATTTTCTTTGAGATTTGTACTACTCAAAATTTCTTTGAACATTTCTTTGGTGATGCTGAGATTTTACTCTTGGTAGTCATGGCCTATGACTGTTTTGTGGCCATTTGCAAACCTCTGCATTATCTGACCATCATGAACCAATAGCTTTGTGTTCAGTTGTTGGTGTTGGTCTGCGTTGGTGGTATTTTTGCATGCTGCGGTTCACATTCATTTTTGTTTATAGCCTTTACTTTTGTGGTCCCAATGTCATAGACCACTTCACCTGTGACATGCACACTTTATTAAAACTTGCATGCATGGACACCTAAGCTATTGGTCTCACAGTGCTGACCAATTGCAGGGTTATCTATGTGGTCATATTCACACTCTCCCATGTGGTCATTCTGCACTCCCTGAAGAACTTGAGTCAAGAAGGGAGGCATAAGGCCTTATCCACCTGTGACTCCCACATCACAGTGATCGACCTCTTCTTTGTTCCTTTCATTTTTGGTTATGTGCAACCTCCTTCTACCTTGCCTATTAATAAATACTTGATTGGGTTTAATACTATTATTACCCCTATGTTGAAACCCCTCATCTATACCCTGAGAAATGCAGACAGGAAAACGTCATGAAGAAACTCTCTACTAGGAAATAACACAAATTAGGTAGCAGGAAAATGTATCATTTATGTTACATGAAATACTGTTTCTTTAAAGGGAAGCCACAACCATTATTTACTTATATTTAATTTTCTATCAGATTTAATATCTGGGCACAATTGAAAATATTTATCATGTAGATTCTTACAAAGATCAACATGCATTTTACTACTAGAATTTAATTTTTAGCATAAAATTTTGCAATTGAGTATATAGGTTTATGTGCCATAATTAATATTCTGATTTTTTATATAATGAAAAATTTCTTTATGTTTCTCACATGAAACTATCCTTTTTTCAGAATTACCAATTATCATAACAGATATTGAACTAATAAAATAGGAAATGATGTGTAAATACGTGGCTGTTTCTTTCCTTCACAAATTCAGTATATATATATATATATATATATATATATATATATAAAATACTCAAATTTGAACTATATGTTTTTGCACTTGTAAGATGGCTTAAATGTATGATTTTGCTCATAAAATTTAGCATGTTATGAATGAGTGGGAAGAATGCTTTAATATTAATCACAGAGTGGCAGTATAATGGAAGAAACTAAATGAACACAGGTGATACACAAAAATATAGCTAAATGTTCCTTATCTTTCCAAGTAGAAAATCTCTGAACTTCTCAGGTAGAGTAACAATGGTGTCATATTTTCATAAAAAGATGCTCTGGAAGAAAATCCTCATAGTGCATTGATGTCACTGGGATAATGATCACCTGGATATGCAGGGTGTCAGGAAAGAGGAAAAATAAGAAACCCTGATACTGGAAGGCAATGTGTTGGAGAACCCCACTGGATGATATCACTACCAGCAGCACTTAAGGAGGGAAGCAGGGATGGGCATGCTGTGACTTTCACAAGTGTGATCTCGGGGTAGAGAAGAAATAATGGAAGAGCACTGAGTGGGCACAACACAATTTCCCCAAGCTCTGTGCCAGTAAATTACTCCATCCTCACCGCTACCTTCCATATGACACAGTCAAGAGTTCGTTTAGGATTCTTTCTGCAATCCATTAAAGCCTGTTGAACTAGGAGCCCAGTGAATTCTGTCCTATAGATTCCTGGATGCTCCGGAGGTCCAGGCAGAAATGCCCTTCCCTTCTGAGCTCTAGACACTACTGCATTTGTGGGCTGGAGAGTTTGTGACAGGTGTGGACAGAGCACTAAAAATGTGCAGAGTGTCAGAGGGAAACAGAGGGATCAGGGAGAGTCACGTGGTGTCTCACCTGAAGCAGTGTGGAGAGAACAGATGCAAACAGCTTCAAGCATTCCCCTAGAGGGAAGTGGACAGGGATCAAAGAAGCCCACTCCCCACCCCCACTACTGAAATGAGTGGAGGTCCAGGTCCTTCACCAATCCCACTCTACCTTCCCAACTTCTGAAAGAAACAATTGACAGTGTCAGAGAGAAGGAAAAACAGCCAGCTTGTGATGCCCACTGAACACACCTGAAACATGACAGAGTACTGCTTGAAGAGGAAATCAGAAGCCTACTTGGTGGTCCTCTTGGAGATGACAATTTATTTTTGTGCCTTTGTGAGTTTTTCTGCCTTTCTTGTATCTTTTTATTTTTATTTTTCATTTGATATGCCTATGCAAATTGGATATATGTTGGAAATGGACTATAACAATTAAACAGTGCTTAAACTCACAAACACAATAGGCACATGAGGAAACATGGTACCGAGATGCAGCTCCATACTTCTACCATTCCAAAAGCTGATTTCACAGGCACTGAGTAAACAAGTTACAGCAAAGAGCTCAAAAACCAGAAGCTAAGATGTTTGAGCAGATAAAAACAGAAAAAAAAGATGAAGATGAAGATGAAGATGAAGATGATAGAAGAAGAAGAAGAAGAAGAAGAAGAAGAAGAAGAAGAAGAAGAAGAAGAAAAAGAAGAAGGAGAAGGAGAAGGAGAAGGAGAAAGAGAAAAAGATACAGCTAATGTGAGGAAAGGATATCAGATCCTGAAGTAAGGTTTGAGGTAATAAATCACTCTCAAAAATTATTGTTCTTAATAGTAACAAAGAAAATAAGACATCATGTAAGCTGAATTCAATAGCAGCTGGATGTCAAAAAGAAAGACAATTTTTTTGTAGTGAAGGAAAGATTCCAAGGGTCTCAAAAAGGATAAGGAAATCATTCACCAAACTTGTAGTATGAACTTCCAAATGCAGGGAAGGAACTCAATTTTCAAGCTTATAAAACTCTAAATACCATGAACAGAAAGGAGCACCATGACACAACATATTCAAAATTCTAGAAATTCAGCACAAAATAAAGAACAGAAAAAACTGTTAGAGACAGACAACAACTAGTTTAAAACAAGTCTATCAGAATAATGGCGAATTTCTCACCACAATCCTCAATGGCTAGAATAACTTGGAGTAACATTTTTCAGGTCAAAAACAAACAAAAAAAAAACCCAAAACACATCAAGCAGCACTTTTATATTCCAGTTGCTGAAGAAATAAAAACTTTCCATGCCAAAAAAGTCCTAGAAATATTGGTAACCACAAAACCCACATTCCAAATCTAGTATGGAAACAACTACAGAGAGCAAGGGAGTCTATCAGAACTGATGACCCCAAAGGGAAAAACTATAATTCTAAATTATAGAGGAGCTAAAAAAAAAGAGGAAAAAATAAAGAAATCAGCACTGGAAAAATATTTGAAGACACGAGTCAGCAAAAACCTTAAAAATGTATCTGTGTTAGTGAAATTAATTCCACCATAAAAAAAGCACAGGAAGTTTGCATTACAAAAACAAGCCCCATCCATATATTATCTCCCAAAGACATATCTCTCCAAAAGGAAACGTATAGACTGAAGGTGAAAGTACATAACATAACATACTGTGCAACTGAGACTAAACAAAGAGCAGACATCACTATGCTATTCCCTGAAAAAATAGAATTCAAACCAAAGCCAATCAAAGGAGACAAAAATGGTCATTATGCATCAGTACAAGGGAATAATTCAACAAGACAATAAAGCAATTAGTATATATGAACCAAATATCAGTACAATTTCTTTCTTAAAACAAAAACTATCAAAAAAATAAATACCAAACAACTGCAGCAGGGGACTCCTGTACTCCTCACAAATAAATCATCTAGACTAAAATCAACAAAGAATTATAGATGAAACATAATATCAAACAATTGTATTTTACAGATATGGATAGGTGTTTCACTTATAGAATACACATTCTTCACAAGAACATGGAACTCTTTCCAAATACACTGTATCTAAGGAAATAAACATGTTTAAATAAATACCAAAAAACTGAAATATGATCCCTTGCATAATATTGGATCAAAGAGAAATAAAATTAGAAATGAATAGCAAAAGAAATCTCAAAAGCTATCTAAACACTTGGAGATTAAATAACATACTATTGACTAGTTATTGGGTCACAGACAAAATCAGAGAACTATTAAAGTATTTCCTTGGTGGATACATGTCTTTATATTCTTGGTATTGTTCATAGGATAAAAGCTGTTCAGGAGAGACTTCTTGAATTTGTTCTTAATATTGTAACAAATAAATGCTACAATAGTACACTCTTCCAGGTTACACCCAGTGAAACACTGGCTCTGACCAGGCCCTATATCTTAACATGTGAGGGGTTATTTTGTTTGTTGGTTGCTTTTTGTGCAACTGCAGATAGCTGAACCACAACACTTAGCACGATTCCCCACAGGGAAAAAATTCACCTCATTAAGTGTATTTAGTCTGTGTCTAAATTACCAGTCTTCGGTATTTCAGCATTGCTGACCAGGTCCAAAATTTCTTCTGAAACATAAGGAAAACTGTTATTTATGAATCCCTGAAAATAATCAAACGGAAAGCAAAGTCTTTGCAGCATATAATGGCGCAGAGTCAACATTCCCATTCCAAAATATAGGAATAGAAAGAATGAAATGAATGCGACTAAAAAATACTGAAATTCAGCCGGAAAAATATCAGTTTCTGTACTTTCACATGCAGCCTCTGGGCACATGCTGGGGAGATAGTACCTCTGTAGCACTTAGGCATCGCTACTTATATGGCCTTATTGTTTGCTGCCCACATGTCCTCTCCCTTGGGCTGGATCTGTATATAGTTTGCAGCTTTCTTGTAGGACATTTTATGTTCCTGATATGTCCAGCTATCTGGAGTCACCTTCCACTTCTATCAGGGGCTTAGCCAGACACCTGATCCCCTATGACGAGTGTACAGCAATAACTCAAATAAAAGAGACATGGAATATGATGTGTGTGGAGTTAAGAAAGTTCAGGACTCTCTTGGTACTAAGACCAAGACTTCCTTGGATTGCCAGTATTTACTGGATCCTTAACAGTTCAGTGGGGTGCAGCAGCTTGGATTCAGGCCAACCTGTCATTTTGTTTTTTTTACAACTTTCAGTTCTGTCATTTACTCAGGTTGCTTGCTACATATTTAGTAACCAGCATTGCTCACACCACATTTGAATGTCTGATTGCTTTGAAATTAACCTCTGCACGATAGATTAGTCTACTACCTTTGCAATTAACCTCACACAAAACTTAGAACGTGGAGAAAACCTAGAGAAATTCATTACCAGAAAGAAAGATGGATGCCCTGAAGTCCAACTGCCAATATTTATCCTGTTACCAACTGAAAGTTCACAAGCTTTGTCCCTACTCTCTGCGCCCTGGTCTTGTGAATTCTTGAGCAGTGTTGTCCAACAAGCACTGCACCCAACACTCTTCAGGTTCATTACCTTTTATTTTCCCTGGCAAAGCAATTGACAGACTTCTGAACAAACAGTAAGGTACAGTAACACTAATAAGCCCACTTCAGTACATTTCTCTGTTTAAGTGAGCTTTCCCTTTCTTCAAACAAATTACTCAGACCCACAGTTTAAAGGAGGAAAGGATTAATTTTGTTCATGGTTTTACATTTCATTTATGTTCCATTGGCTCCCACGCAGAGACCCCAAAGTAGAAGGGTGCAGCAGAGGAAAGTTGTTCACCCCATGCATTTGGGAAGCCAAGAGGAGCAGCCAGGAAGACAAGAATACAACATTCAGGATCCTACAATCAGGGACCTCTACACCCTGGACCAAGCCCCACATATGAGCACGTGAGAAATGTGAAACTATTTTAAATCTAAAACATAGTATAATTTTTCTTATTATATTATCATTGCTTATAAAATTTGATTGAAGGGCTCAAGTTCCTCTGCTGAGAAGTTCCTTTGATTAGAAGGAAGGGGTCTTCAGAAGAAACCAGTTGAACGATTGAATGACTGAAGAGTAGTGCTTCTACTTGTGGAAAATTTCCATCACTAGATTGCTCCAGAAATTAAATCCTAGCTTTATTTTCCTTATTAGATAAATGCTTCATTTGCTTGGTATATAAGTGATATAGTAAATCCTCAAAATAAAGTCTTTTTATTGTTTCATGTTAATTTACTGTTAAAAAAATCCATGTAACTGACTTTTGAGTTGCTAAATTTTTGTTTATTTGTACCTGAAAATAATGGGTTTGGCCAGCTTAATTTCTACTAATTAGGTTATTTTTTTCATAGCTATATGCACATAGTGTTAGGATTTAGATCTAGATTACTCCCAAAGTCTCACTGTATAGAAGTGTGCTTGTGGAATGTGATGGAATCATCGGTGAACTAAATTTATCCATGGAATTCAGAGCTAGATGTGCTTTTAGGAGGTGGGGCCTGGTTGGAAGTGTTGGGACCCTGTAGTCTGACCTGGCAGGGTGCATCTCGTGCACAGGCTCCTCCCTTCAGTGTTTCCTGAACGCCATGATGTGAGCATCTTTCCTCTACTCAGCCCCTTCAACCCTGCCAACTCTTCCATTTATCTCATCACTCAGCATAACTGAAAATCTGAAAATTGATTAAACATGTAAAAATGAAAGTCATAGCTTTGTAATCTCTGGTACAAAACACTACATATAATCCAGTGACTCTATGTTTATGTTTGGAAGAAGTTTAAATGACATAATGAGGTTCTATGAAATAATTTTAAGGATAAAAATAATGATATGGAGTTACTCAAATAGCATAATTTATCAATGAAAAACATTCATTTTCCCATGGTTTTAGGCTGTCATAATGCCAGGCTCTTCAGACCGAGCAAGAACAGGAAGTTTTGTTCACCATGTTTTCTACCATACTAGACATAAATAATATTTGATGTTAAGGTTCAGTCACAGAAAATTTGTCACAGAGATTTTGTGAATGAGGTTAGTCTGATACAACTATATGTTCTGGCCTCATGTTACCTAATAATCTTCAGTTTACTAATAGAAAAGCTCAAAGTTTCAAAACGTAAAATGATGACAAAGAGTTGGAATCATGAATTATAGATGATTTGATCAGTGCATACTGTATATTCACATGAAAATACCATGCTGTATCCCATAACAATGTGTACTTTTCATCTGTGAATCAAATTTTGTAAGTTCTCAAGAGATCGAAACATTACCACATGAATTTTATCAGTACACACACTATAATAGTATAGAATGATCATACTGTACTATGTATAATTAAAATAATAATTATAAATGCATATAATTCAAAAATAAAGATATAAGAATAAAGTTAGCATATATTGTAAAAATCTTACTTGAAAACTCTCGATTATCATGTTCTGTATTGCATGATTACAGTTTATGGATTAAGGATTATGTTAAGTTGGTATATGAAAAGCAGAGCTTGGACCCATTTATAAGAACTTAAACATTTAAGTATATAATTAAAAATAGAGTTATTGTCAGATATTGTAAAAATATTCAGGAAGACTAAATGATTTTCTTTATTTGTATGAAGGCATGACACCAAACAAAGCTTTGTCCCCCAAGGCACTCACAGGATTCCCAGTTGGAAAGAAGAGTAACATTAAGGAGTATTCCTGCATATCACCCTTATTCATTTTATTCTCTCTTGTGCATTTAGTACCTTACAATTATACTAAAAATGAAGTATTACTCCTCTTCAAAAATGAAGAACAAAACAATGTGAATAAAATTATGGAAAGTATATCACAAGACATACATATTTTACACGTGAATATGACATATCAATATTTTCTAATCTATGATAGAAGAAACCAGGTATTTATTTGTAATTTGTTGTTTTCTTATTTCTGATTTATTTTGGACAATATTGTTTCTGAAAAGAGGTGAATGATGAAGAAATCTTTTCTTAATAAACGCATAATATTAATTGTAGCACATGCAACTATAAACTTGACAGAACTATTTCATACTAAAAAAGTTTTCAAAAATATTCTTATAGTTTAAAATATATACTGATCATATATTTTCCATTATTCACAGTTATTGAATTGCAGAAAAACTTAGTTTAATAAAATAATCAGGTCTGACTATTTTGAAAGAAGTAACTCTTTTCACCCCTCAAAAATTACAGAATTCTCTGTCACTTCATGTCCCTTTTCCAGTCCAAAGTTTCCTCATGGCATTTTTCATCTCTGCGTTTCTCAAAGTATAGATGAGGGGGTTCAACAAAGGTGTAATGACAGTGTAAAATACAGCCAGGGATTTATCAATGGGCAAGGTAGAAGGAGGTCTCACGTACAGAAAAATACAAGGAACAAAGAAGAGGACGACCACTGTGATGTGAGAGCCACAGGTGGATAAGGCCTTGCGCCTCCCTTCCTGACTCAGGTTCTTCAGAGAGTGCAGAATGACCACATAGGAGATTAATAAGAGTGTAAAGATGACCATACAGATGACACCATCATTGGCTACCACTGTAAGGCCAATAGAGTAGGTGTCAGTGCATGCGAGTTTTAATAAGGGGTACATGTCACAGATGAAGTGGTCGATGATATTAGGCCCACAGAATGGAAGGTTATAAACAGAAAGGATGTGCAGTATAGCATGCACGAAACCCCCAACCCAGGCCAACACCAAAAATAAAACACACACCCTTTGGTTCATGATGGTCAGATAATGCAGGGGTTTGCAGATGGCCACGTAGCGGTCATAGGCCATGGCCACCAGGAGCAAAATCTCAGCACCACCAAACAAGTGTTCTAAAAAAAGCTGTGTCATGCAAGCTTTGAAGGAAATAGTTTTCTTGACATGGAGTAAGTCTATCATCATGTTTGGAGTAACTGTGTTAGAATAAATGGCATCCATAAGTGATAAATAACCGAGGAAGAAGTACATTGGTGCATCCAAGATGGGGCTGAGCACCACAGTCACAACAATGAGTAGATTGCCTACCATTGTCACCATGTAGATTAGCAAGAACACAGCAAATAATATTTTCTGACCCTGGAGACTTTGAGTGAGCCCCAAGAGCACAAACTCAGTCACATTATTCCTTTGTTCCATACGTCCTTCTTTGTGTCCTTGTGTCACTGCTCAGAACAAAATTATCTGCAAACAGAATTATTGCTAATCGGTCCATTACCTATTAAGAAAACTTGTTGTTCATCCCATAAATAGCCATTAAGGATTATTATGCTCCTGAACTGAAAGATAATGACACAAATTTGAAACGTGTCTGTAACTTTTGTGATGTCACAACTTAACAGCAACAGAAATAACTAGTTAGAGACATGCAGAATAAAGACTGTTCATAAAATAAAAATGAACCTCCCAAAACTAATTATCATCTGATTGCTAATAATAATGTGCATACAGATAATTCCAAAATCAAAATTTAAAATATATTAATGATTTAATATCAGGAAAATGACAGGAACATTTTTTGTATGTATCATAAAGTAAGGAAATAGAGATAACTTTCTAGTTTTTGGGTACAGAAGTTTCTTCCCAACTAATAAGAATGTCAAATTAAAATATTTGACAATTTTAAAATAATTTATTATTGTATGAAACAGTGTCATAAATAATTACATAATTGATTTAGATAAATGATTTACATTTTAGAGAACATAAGCAGAGATAGCTCCTGGAATAGACTAAAAATTTTAAGAAAAAAATTTTTATGGTGTTGGGGATCGAACACCGTGCTTTGTGCACATAAGCCAAGAATTTTACCACTGAGCCACATCCCTAGTCAAAGAAATTAATTTAAAAAATGCAAGGCAATATCAAAGTGGACAAAGGATATAAACAATCAACTGAAAAAGTACAGTCAATGACAAGAAGCATATGATTAAATGCTAAATTCATGAACAAAAGACAGAAATAAAAAGGTATTTTATAAATATCACATTTTAAACATGATAAATCTTTAAAGATAGTCAAAATGAAAAGAATGATTCCTTGCAATTTGAATTTTTTAATTGTTGGAATATAGTTTCTCAATTTCTATGGAAAGTAGTAATACATAGAGCTTTCATCACAGCAATTACATATTTTGGAATACATGGCAGGAAAATTAAAGTTCTAATACATAAGAACATATGCACACTATGTTTTTTTGGCATTATCTTAATGACATTGAACAAAAAGGCAAAAAATATTAAGATGAATTCTAAAAACTTATGGATGGATAAAATATAAAATAGAGTGAAAACAACCATTTAAATAATTACAGTCATATAACTACTCAAGGGGAAATTTCCATAAGTTACAGTGGAAAAAGAATGAAAGAAGCCTAAAAATGTGCATAAACTGATAATATTATAAAAGAAATGTTATAAAAGAAATATAAAAGTCGTAGATATCTGGTTGTATTTGTTTGTGTGTGGGTTTACAGGCATTGGGAATGTCAATGTATACATGTTTGACTACGTCTTTGGTATTAGTCAGGAATCAGCAAGGGTGATGTGTGAAGCATTACAGGGATAGGAGAGGAGATCCAAGTTGAGGAGGAATATGGGCAGGGGAAGTGAAGAGGAGGAAAGAGAGGAGAGGAAAGAGAAAGAGAAGGGGCAAGAGAAACAAACAAAATGATACCTTAATAGGGCCTATATTCGCTGGTTTGGTATCCAGTGAAAATAATCATAGAAGTAACAGTCATGCTTTAAGTATTTGTTGACATGTTCTTTAAACTCACTTCATTAATTCTGCCCCCTTTCTCTACACAAATTTGTATTATCTTTTTCTTAATTATGTTCCATGTCTCTGCTTGTGCAGTAGATTTCATTCTTTTAAGGACACTGCTCTTCCAACTTCCTGCATCATTTCCTACACCTTCAGTTTTCCTGTCTGTCCAGTATTAAGCGTTTTGTGGTCCTATTTATGTGGCTTTTCTGCATGGTTGATGAAATCTATACTTCGATCCATGTCTCTTTCAAGGAAGACACCACCTCAATTCTTGGCTTTTCTTAGACAAACTTACTTCTTTATTAATTGCAAAGATCAATTTGAGTCCTCTTATTACTTGATCCACTATTCCTAAGAATTTATATAAAAAAGTGTGTTTGCTTAACTTTTATACTCTGTGCTCTAAAGTCACTCGCTTAACTCTTACAAATGCAACATCACCTTTATTTTTAATATTCTAAATAATGCTTAGATGATGCTTCTGTTGACCCTATTAAGAGATATTATAAACACCTGCACACTAAACACCTTTTCAAATATTTAAACTCAAAAGTAGTACATAAAGACATTGATGTTAGAGAAGACAAATTTATTGTAGGATATTTTTTTTCTTTTTGTGGCACCAGGGATCCAACTTACAGCCTCGCGCCTGCCAGTCAGGCACTTAAGCTGCTGAGCCAAACTCCCGGCCCTAGTTTTTTGAGGCAGGGTCGCACTATGTAGCTCAGGCCGGCCTTGCGCTCACATTGTAGCCCAAGCCAGCCTCGAACTCACAACACTCCACCTACCTCAGCCTCCTGAGTGCTGGGATTAAAGGCGCATGTCACCACGCCCGGCTTATTCAAGGATTTTAAGAGATCCAAGAAGTGTTAAACATTGAAATCAATTTATATATATTTTAACAATGACAAACGTCATTATAGTATAACTGAGTATGACAGTCATATAGAAGTTTGAAAAGATTATGATTTTCATTGTGATAAATCTATTGTACTTGCATAATGTAACTGCTACTTCTCAATCTGACATGAGTATCCCTTCTGAGTTACCTGTATATAAGAAGACAGTCTTTCAATCCAGGTGTTGGATTGGTCATTTCTCCCATCCTAAATGACGACAGCTTCATATGCTGATGCTGTCACTGTGAACAGAAAGCAAAATACCACACACACCAACATTGCACCTTGAAATATTTCCACTGACCAATCCTACCGTGCTTGCAGGAAAGATAATTTATTTGATTTATGGAAAAAAGTTAAATTATTAAATCATTGTGGTTACTAAATTTAATACCAAGAATGCCATATAAGCTCCAGAAATCTGATTCTTGATTATAAAAATGAAACACCCAAAATTCAGTTTTGGCAGCATTTTGCCTAACAAGCAATGTTAAGTAGTATTTTAATATTTAATAGGTAATTATATTGGAAAAAGGTATCATGCCTTACTAACACACATATTTGCAATTTGTCTTTTATAAAACAGGAAAGAATTTAAGAAATAGCCTTTAAAATGTGTTGATTCCCTGTCAGGCATACTATCTTGCTTTCAGATGTGACATTTGACTTTGAGAGGGCATGAAGAAAGGGCAAAATCCCGTAATTCTATTTCTTTACACTGTGAGCCTATTGCTTCAATGTCTAAGTTAACAGTCTGTGAACATTTTTGTATACCCAAACCCCTGCTCAGGAAAAGACAGAAGTCTGTGGACATTTTATGTGTGTTGGAACTGTGGCACACATGGCTGAAACCTTCCCTTGCTACATGTCAAAGGGTAACTTATTCCTTAATTAAACTCGCTGGGACATCAGTCCTAACTCTGCGGGTAGACTGCCCACCTCCAGAGACACACAGAAAAATAATAGCGATCTAGAATATGATTTTCAGAGACTTACTCTCTGGGGGAAGTAGTACAATTAAACGACTTGATGTCAAATCATCAAAAGGAGACAATCCTGGATGAGCAGAAATAAAATATGGGAAAACTCTCTAATTAAAATCTATGACCCATGGTTTAAGGAATGTAATAGGAGAAATAGATATGATAAAAAATATATGAGTGTTATACGCATATTTGTAGTCTGTTGAATCCCAGTATTTTGCACAAATAAGAGGCACTAACAAAAAGAATATTTTTTCAAAAATCATGCCCTTCAATGTGGGTAAATTTGGTAATTATAGAGTTTAACAATTTTCTGTTGATATCTGAACTCACAAGCAGAGATGAGAAAATCTGATTTCTGAAGAAGTCATTGAAAACTTGATTCAAATACAAATAAAGCCTAGTTCATTGCCACATACCAGCATCACTCTAGATGTTCATGCAGAAAGGATGGTGAAAGAACAGAAAAATAAAGAGATGCAAACTGAGGTCAGGTGGAGTCCTCTCTCCTGATGAGATAAAAGGAACTTCTGAACCACCAAAGGACGTTTGTTTACACACTTAGAGGGATGACATCAATTTCAATTTCTCTGCCTAACAACTTTTTTTCTAGCTGACCTGGATCTCTTGCCTTTTTGAAGCTGAAACAATTTGTTTACGTGGCTCATTTTGGGTTCTCCACATTCTTAGGACTAGCCTTGCTTTAGCCCCATATGTATGAACAATCTCCATCTTCAGTGGCTCCCTACATCTCCCCATTTTCTGTTTTTTTAGATGCAGGCATTGAGTGATCAGTTGACATTGGAGTAGCTATGTTTGAAGAACTCTGTAGAAGACCTTCCCATTCTTGAACACTTTGTATTCTGAGTGAACTTACTTGTTTAAGTTAAAGATTTTTCAGTCCAAGAATTTTAAGATCCTGCATTCTGAAATTTAAGCCTATGTATTCTGTTAATCCATAACAGTAGTCAGTTACCAGTGTTGCTGGAAATTGTCAGAATGTGTTAGTGATATGCCTTCCTTTTATAACTAACATATACTATAGCAATGGTTTTCACATTTTGTGGTTATACTTTTCTGCTGGATGCCCAAGACTAACTTAAAGTGAGACTTGTATTAATTACAATTAACTTCTTGCTATCTATCAAGGTCAGTTAAATCTCATCAGGAACTGACTTGGAACCATGCACAACATCTCATACTACTTCTGTCAGTGACAACCATCTGTATGAGTCACAGCCATTGCTTGACCAAGTTGCTTTCTATGAAAGTGTGGGAGATTTTTTTCTCTCCTGGTGACTCTCCTTAGGCATGCAACATGACTTTGATAAATTTCCTCTGTGGTTCACAATACTCTTGGCCTGAAGACCAGGGACTTATTGAGTTATAGGTTGTTACATCAGAGATTCTTTTATGTACTAAGCTTTCACTGACCTTAGAGGTCTGTAGTCAAAATATTGGCTATTCTCTTAGTCCATCTATCTTTCTTGTTTTGTTTTGTTTTTTGATTTCTACCTTCAGTTGTTGAAAATCCAGAAGAAAAGATTGATAGCAGTACAGTGTAGTGGAGGCAGTAAATCTTACAGTTTTAACTTATCTAAGTATCAAGCACCTTAGAACATAAAATGGAACTGCTCTTGTCTACTCACCATGGATACTTTAACATTTGAATACCTATGGAAAGTTGTCAGTTACATATTTTACGTGGAAAATTAGAAATTAAAACCATATACAACATTATGCCATGATAATCAGGTGGCATTTTGTAACACACCTGAATCTTCACTTTGATATAAAATACCCATTTTAGTCAGTGTTATGGTTGATACATTGTGTCAACTTGAGAAGTCTAGAAGTTTAATTAAGTAACTCAACAGCTCTACATCCTGGGGTGTAGAGCACCAGCAGTTACCTGGTCATTGTGTCAATTTGAGAAGGTCAAAAGTTTAGCTGAGAGACTCAGCAGGGAGCCAGGGGTCTTACTTGGTAAATATCCTCATCCTGTGTAAAGGAAGGCAAGGAGATTTGTGGATGCTGCACCCACCCTGGGGTGGGGGTGACCTGTGTACTATATAAAGGAGGAGAAGAGGCTTGCTCTTGTCCCTTTTACTCTAGCTGCTTTTGCTTGGCTGCTGCCTTGAAGTGTTGCCTCAGTGCCATGCCACCCTGCCTTGGAGCCAGCTGATTGTGGACTGAAAGCTCCAAAAACTGTAAGCTAAATAAACCTTTCCTTCCCTAGTTTTGTGTGTCAGGTGTTTTTTTTTGTTTGTTTGTTTGTTTTTTTTTTTTTTTTTGTCTCAGCAATGAGTAAAAAGTAACCAAGACAGTCAGTCATCCCTATCTAATATATGAGAAGTTTTTACCTACCTTGCTGACGTTTAATGGGATGTACATTGCATGTGTTTTTGCTAAAGGCAAAAATGTCTGAATCTGAAAGAAAAGTCTGTCATTATAACCAATCTTTGTCCCACACTTTGGAAGATCCACATATCTAGGCAATAATACACTATAAAAAAACCATCACAATCAATTGTCATACCTGTAAGAAAAACTTTGTACCAGAGCTCCTTTAAATCAGAAACATTATAGTCTGGAAAACTTAATCCTTTTGATGATGACAAATGCAAGAATAACACAATAATATTTTAAATAACAGTTACTGGGGTAATTCCCATAAGACTATGGAGCTCACAAGGTCTCCCATTAATGAGCAAAAACTGGTTAAATTTATTCCAGGTAGCTGCTTTCTGATTTATCAATTGTAGTCCTGCCCAATAAAATTCCCCCACCCTAAGGGATTTTTGTGTAATATCTTAACAATTACTTGATGACTTATAAAAACCAAATTTTTATTTCATGTTAACCAGCTGTCAACCCAGGTGGAAGCTTACTTTGTAAATCTGTAACCCATATTAAATTATGAACAAATGATGCAAAAATGCAAAAGAAAAAAGGAGAAAATAGTTGAGGTCAAGTTAAATACAGCAGTCAAAGTATTGGACAAATGGACAATCAAACAAGTTCAAAGCTTAACGACTGGGCAAATGGACAAATGTCTTCCAAAATCAGAGAACACTCAAATATATTTTTGACCAATTTCAATTACAATAACTTTTTACAATTGTAGAATTTATAACTATAAATGAACTAGTCAGATTGTGTTGCAGATCAATTAGCAGAGATCTCTTAACAAGAATTTGGAAGGAACAAAAATTTTTATCTATAATATATAATTTTTCTATTTCATTTGTCTTAAGATTATTAGTAATTTTTGCATCCCCTTCTTTCATGTAACTTTCAGCATGGTTATCTCCAAGCACACTGCCACCTACTCAGACCTTTGATTCTCATCTTTGGCTACCATTTAGGCATCCATGGTCAACTCCTGTTGGGAGCTGTTGAAGCTAGAAATTGGCCACACATACAGGGCTGGGTCATGCCTATCCCAGCAACAAAGAGCACCCAGGGCAAGCCATGTGAAGAAGCTGTTTCATTCCAGAGAACAATAAATCCCAAGAGAATCCAAACAGTGGGTTACTAGCACAATGGGATATCATATGACATTAAGTTGCTGACAGGTACAAATAAACATCCCTACAGTGAAGGTACAGTTCCTTTCCTCTCATCAGGTGAGTAAGCGCTCCAGCCAACCCTAGCTTTGTCTCTTTATTTTCTCATTCTGTCATGGTCCTTCACCCCAAGAGCCTCAAGGGCAGCCTGGGTCAATAAACTCCTTTAACTGGCTCCAGATCAGATGTAGCCCCATCCTTGTCTATTTTTTGAAAAGCAGTCTGTGAGGCATCACTGTTGTAGTACTGAGCATCTGCTTCTTGACAGGTGGAATCAACACATTTTATGGACCTGGGTCCATGATAGAACAAGATGGCATGCTCTGGCATCAAGATAGGCTGTTCAAAATTCTCTAGAAAGACACAAGCTCTTCCTCTACGCCAATTTAGCACTGGGCCAGGTCCTTTTCATTGTCTAGTATAAAGATCTTTCCATAGGACACTTCTAGCATTTTTTCTTTTACTTGGTTGAATTGTCTTTCTGCTGCTATACTCCTATTCTTAGCAGGATTTATAAATTTAAAAAGTATATACTGCCAAGTGAAGTTTATTATGAAGTGTAAATTTTGTAGGGAAGAGTTTTCCTTTTTATTTTTGTAATTGAATTTTGAGCATATGATAAGCATGTTTAACAATGGCATGACTTTATGGTTTATAAGGAATTTCAATGTTAAGGGAAATGTTAAAAGTTTTTAAAAAATTGGAAAGAAGCACTTGTATATACTGGGCTGTTGTCAGTCTTTAGTGCCTGTGGGCAGCCAAGGACACGAAAGGAATCCAACCAGCAAGCTATGACATGTTAGCTGCTTTATCAAGTATGAGCAGAAGCAAAACCAAATCCTGAGAAAGTGTCTTCAACTTGGACCCAGAATAAAGAGCAAACTGAGGAATGTGAATGACATCCATTTTCTAGAACGTATTGGGGTGTAATCTTCAGGGATTAACACCCATAGAGAGTGAGGCAAGTTGTATTATTCATGAAGAGCATGGTTTAGCAATTTGTGAAGTCTGTTCCTGGGTTAAATGGGGCTTTTTGTGTAAGGCAGAAGCATTTTAATGGAAGGTGGTGTGGGAGGCAGAAATATAAGACTCCTTTTACCCCCTATATTGCAAGCAGACTATCACCTAGAGTGGGTGCAGCACACCAACTCTGTGCCCTCCTTCTGCACAATATAAGGTTGTTTACAAAGTGAGGACCCCAGCCTCACTGCCCAGTCATCAAGCCAAGCTTCTAAGCTTCTCAAGTTGACACAATACATCAACAAATCCAATTCACCACTTATCAATTTCGTAACCAGACACATTATTTTTAAATCAGTTTCCAGACACAAAGACATACTTATTTATATCATTTTACAACTTGAACATCATAACACAGACTTAGCAAACTTTAAGAACCAGTATTAAGTCTTTTGAACTTTTATTACATTTGAAACCTAACATTTTGCTCTTGCAGCTGAAACAAGAAACAGTGTTTCTACCACATCTCTTGTCTTGGCCTAGCTCCAGGCTTGGTGTAGCTCTTTGGTTCCCACCACCATCTGGCTGGGGCCCTGTGGAAAGTGGTGAGAGGAGCAGAAAATCTTTAAAATCTGAAAACTTGTTTGCCACAAATTTAACAACTGATAAAATCAAACATTTTTTCCCTTTTGTTTCTTGTCTTTTGACTTTTCCTAAACCTATTTCTTTCTTTTGCTTTTATTAATCCTGTTTCATTCTTTGGCTTATTTTAAGCCTATTTTTCTGTTTGGCCCTAGTGAACCTGATTTTGTCCCAAGTTTAACACCTGATGAAGTCAATATCAATTCACTCCAGTGCTCCATACTGACCACTACCAATGCACCCCCCCTTTTTATGCACACAATACCCTCACCCACTATTTCTTTTTACTCTGGTCCATGTTCAGGTGCCATATGCCATGTACCCACAGAGCTTTATGTAATCTGGGGGAAAGGACAGTGGATGATAAAATAAAGAAAAGAGATGAAACTGAAGTCAGGTAGAGTCCTCACTCCTGATAGGAGAAAAGAAACTGCTCAACCAGTAAAGAATGTTTATTTCTACACTTAGGAAAGTGATGCCAATTTCAATCCCTATGCCTAACAAATTTTTGCCTGGTTGACCTGGGCAACTTGCCTTTTTGGATGTGAAACAGTTTGTTTATATGTCTCATTATGGGCTTTCTATGCTGTCAGGGCTGGCCTTTCATTAGGCCCACATGTGAGATCAATCTCCAGCATCAGCTACTTCCTACAGTTCACCTCTATGAAAACTGTATCACAGTTTCAAATAGCCCAAACATTAGGATGTTTATTAGAACACGAATTGAAAAGAGAAAACAGATGTGGGACTGTCCTATATATTTGCAAGTATTCATGAAATATTCACCAAAATACACAACACAGGGACCATGACACATTGCTGTATAACTCAAACGATTTAAATCATTTGATTTCTACCTATGATCGTAATGAACTCAACTAGAAATTGGTAACAAAATATCTAACGCAATGTTCCCCAAGCATTTTAAATTAAGCCATCTATATAAATTTAAAAGATGATCATCTATCTCTGTTGCATTATATTTTATTGGAAAAACAACTGGAAATAAATGCTAAATTTCATAGAAAATAAGTCATTTTGATATCATCATTAGTACTGCTTTCTGCTGTTTACATTTATTGTGACTTCTGATTATATTAAAAATTAAGTATTATCCCTCTACAAGTATAACATGCCAAGCAATATTAAAAATTTATATATTTACAATCTTATAGAACAATATAGGTTAGACATTTCAAATATGTTTGTGATCCACCATTACTTGCTGTAATTCTGAAAAATAAATTAACTTTATATTTATATATAACTTCATTCTAGCATAATGTATTGGTAAACATCAGCAGTTTGTTTTTTACGCTTTTTAAATCTCTATATTAGTACATGATTTGTTATACAGTGTTTACATTCCTTGAGTGCAGTTTGTGCATGGATGGAGTAAATCTTTATTCTTTTTTCATCCTCTTGCCCTATGCTTCTCTCAAAATCTCGATCCCCTTTCTATTTGAGAAACATTTGGTTCCCTACTTCTTATCGTTTATTTTCTGTTTTGATTATACAGTGTTTTGTTATACAGTGTTTACATTCCTTGAGTGCAGTTTGTGCATGGATGGAGTAAATCTTTATTCTTTTTTCATCCTCTTGCCCTATGCTTCTCTCAAAATCTCGATCCCCTTTCTATTTGAGAAACATTTGGTTCCCTACTTCTTATCGTTTATTTTCTGTTTTGATTTTTATCTATATTTTGCTTTTCCTACATAATTCTGAAAAAGTGTGAACTTGTTTCATAACAACCATCAAAAAACTCTTATTAAGTCAAATAAGTTTATGGCTATAATTTTGGTACATAAATGGACAGTCTCAACTGAAAAATTTCAAGGAAAAAAAGAATACTTATTTTCTTAAATTCTAATGCAGATTGTTACAAGAATTCACACTATATATGTTTTCTATTGTTCAATTATTAAACCTGAAGAAAACTTCAGCATACTGAAATAATCCCACAAGACTTGCCTGGAAGAACTAACTCTTCACTGAACATAAATGAAACAAATTCTATTGTTTTCTAGTCCAGAGCTCCTTCATGACACTTTTAATCTCTGCATTTCTTAGACTATAGATAAGGGGGTTCAGCGCAGTAAAGGTTTTATCAATAGGTAAAATAGAGGGAGGTCTCACTTGAATCAAAATGTCAGGAACAAAGAAGAGGACGACGACCATGACGTTGAAACCACAGGTGAATATGGCCTTACTCCTCACTTCCTGACTCAGGTTCTTCAGGGAGTGCAGCATAACCACATAGGAGAGAAGCAAAATTATAAAGATGGCCAAAGAGATTGTCCCATCATTGGCAAGCACAGTGAAGCTAACAACATAGGTCTCCATGCATGTGAGTTTCATTAAGGGGCACATGTCACAGAAGGTTGTAAACAAAACAAGGTTGTAAACAAAAAGAACATGCAGTGCAGCATGCACAAAACCCCCAATCCAGGTCAGCACCATAAACAGAGCACACAGCTCTTGGCTCACAATAGTCAGATAATGCAAGGGTTTGTAGATGGCCAACTAGCAGTCGTAAGTCATGACCGCCAGGAGTATTATGACAGCATCACCAAATAAGTGACCTGCACAGAAAATGGTTGAAGAAAGCTTGAAGAAAATAGTTCTTTTGTCATAGAGCAAATCTTTGACCATATCTGGGGTAAATATAGTGGAAGAAATGGCATCCAGAAATAGTAAGTAGCCAAGAAAAATAATTGGTGCATCCAAGCCTGGACTGAGCACCATTGTCATGACAATGAGTAGGCTACCTGCCATTGTCACCACGTAGATCAGCAAGAACACAAAATATATTATTTTCTGACCCTGGAGACTCTGAGTGAGCCCCAAGAGTGCAAACTCGGTCACATTATTCCTTTATTCCATACATTCTTCTTTTTGTCCTTGTGTCACTGCTCAGAACAAAGTTATCTGCAAACAGAATTTTAGCATAATTTGTTCATTCATTTAATTTATAGACATTGTTATTTATTCTGTTCCAGTACTGTCAGAGGTAATAAGATGAAAGAGTGATGGAAGCCATGTGCCATTTTGTACAGGAACTACGTTGAGATTAAGAAATTAGAGACATGATGGAAAAGACTGGTTATGAAAGAAACATAGGTTTAGTACAGATAGCTTTCAATTAGGAAATTAAAATATTTGCACATATAAATTACTGTGTATACAAAATAATGATCAATTAGACAATGTAAAAAATTCAAGATGTACCTTATATTTAATTCAAAGTAGTAAAGGAGAGATGACTATCTACATTTCAGGGGTAGAAAAATATTTTTGTAATAGATAACTCAAACAAACACATTATTATTTTCAATTTGTTTTTAACAGTTAGGAATTCACATTCTAAAGAGAGACAAACTATTTGGAGGATGGAATTATCACTTAGGGCACATAAAATTTCACTATCTAAAATATACAAAATCTTTTAAGAAATTAATAAATAAAATACAAACCAATCCAAAGTAGACAGAAGTTATAAGCAGACAATGAAAGAAAATGTACATCTGGATGATCAGTAAACATAGAATGCTGCCATTCACCTGTAAGGAGAAAATGACAAAAGAAAATATAAAAACTTCACTTCATAGATATTAGATTTTAAATTTGATAAAGATTTAAAGGTGACTGGTTAAATTTTTTTTTTGACTGGTTAAATTTTAAAAAGATGTTTTCTCCACTCCAATTTGTGTTTTAGACCTGCAAAAGTGAAAGAATTAAACTATTAATACCAGCCAAATACACTGGTCTGGCTTCAAACAATGTATTTAAATTTCCATTGACTAAGAATAGAGATGGAATTTAATCCCCATTTTGTCACGTTTTGAATTTATCAACTCCTAAAAACAACTGTATAAATACTGGTATAAACTAACACTCTCTCAGGTTAGGGTAAGTCTGTGTACACTTTATGTGTACCAAAACGCATATTGTTGAATCTTATTTGCTGAATCTCCAAGGTTGCTTTTGCTTTAATTAAACTTACTGGGACCTCAGTCAATTCTAAGCATATAGCTCCAGAGATGCCAGATTGTTGAAAACACGATATCTAGAGAGATATCCTCTGGGGGAATGTCGTAATTCAATGTCAAGTCATTAAAAAGAGAATAACCAGTTTGAGCAAAAAAAAAATGTGTAAAACTCTCTTATTAAAATCATGATTTATGCCTTTAAAGTACAATAGTAAGGTGGCTGAATCTGATCAAATTATGAATAAGATATGCATATATTAAACCACTTTTTGAATTGCAGTATTTTGTGAAATTGATAGCAACTAATGAAAAATAGATTTTTAAAAGATCATGCTTTAACAAATTCATGAATCCGATGAGCATATCCTTAAAACTATGCATTTTCACTTGACATCAGAGCTCACAACCAGAGAGGAGGAAAATTGATTTCAGAACAAGACACTGAAATCTTGATTCCAATGCCAGTAAAGTCTGACTCACTGGTAAGTAAAAAAAAAAAATCTAAAGGTACCATAGTTTTAAAATGGGTCAGTGGTTAGAATGAGTATTAGAAAACGAATAAAGGAAGAGAAAACAGATGATAGATTATTTGTGTCTAAATATGTATAGAACACTCAAAAAATAATAAATGAGGTGATAGCACACATAGCTGTATGTTTCAGAAGGCTTAAATCATCAGGAATACACTTCTGATAAGAAATGAGAAACAAGTAGAAACTGGCGACAAAAATATAACTAAATTTTCCCAATTACTTACAAATGTAACTATGCGAATCTGAGACACAATCATCTGTCAATCAGATTGGTGCAATAGCAATTAGTGAATTTCATAACAGCAATGGAAAACAGAAAAATTTGCTTTTTAAATTTTTATATGTTTCCAGTACACGAAGTTTTCAAACATATTAGGGGCAGGTACATGTGCACAGGACAACTTGTTTCATTTTTTACCTTTTTTTTTTTTGGTATCAAGAATTAGAATTGAATTTACAACTTTGTGCATGCCAGGTAAGGACTGTGCTGATGAGCTACATTACAGGCCTTATTTCTTATTTTTTAATCCTCTTCTCTTACCTCTCTCCTTTCTTCTATCTCTAACTCCCATTTCCTCATTCTCATTCTTATTGTTATTATACGGGGACTCACAATACTGACAAACACTTAGCTAGGTAAATTAAGGAAGAAGTAGAGAAAATACAAATAAATAAAATTAAAATGACAAGAAGGTAGATTATAGTAAATGTCTTTTAAATGATAAAGTTCATTCAGGATTATATGAATAAAAGTATATGCAATCAAAGCAAAATATATCTAAAACACTGAAGAAATCAGTATAGTAATAGAAACATACTAACTAACATACTGAATGCAAATGAAGCAGGCATGCTATGCAGACCCATAATGCAGAAGAAGAGAGAATCAATTGTCAACAGTCTCCTAAGAAAGAGAAGTCAAGGAACAGGTGTGTTAGAGGACAGTTGTGCAATGTAGAAATCATATCATACTGAAAAATGACAGTAAGTCATAAATTTTCTACATTCAAACAAAAGATGCCTGCAAAATAAAAGATAGCACTTTAGAAAAACAGGACAAAAGCAAATTCCAAAAGACTAATGTTTTGAAAATTACAGATATACATAATAAATCATAGTGGACTACTAATCATGAAAAGAATTGTTAAGTGAAAAGACTGACTCTGTCACTCAAATCACAAAAACTATAAATTCTTAGTAATTAATCCTTTCTAAATGAAATATTATCAAAAATAATATCGAAATAATTTGTATGATACTAGCTCCATTTTAATTTAGTTTTAAACAACAATGGAAGAATGAGATTAACTTAAGACAGGTGAGGAGTACTTGGTATATTAAATATGAAAAAACATTTTATAACAAAGAATAGTCTTATGTACTGCATGTTAACTCACAGTAGAAAAGAAATCTATGGAAGCCAGTGGAGTCATGAAGTGGTTTCAAACATATGTGAGATTTTACAATACCATAAAATCAGGATTTCAAAAAATTGGGAAAAAATATTTATGCCCCATAAAAATGTCCATCAAGAAAAAAATTGATATCTAATGCATCTCTAAACTCCTGGATCAGGACAAACTCTAAATGGATCAGTACTATAAAACTACAAAAATGCTAAAAGTTACATGATAAAATATGGGGAAGAATGTTAGGCTAACAACCCATTGTGAAAATCCTTTCCAACACCCTTTCCAAAATGAAGAAATAATGACGGATATAACAAAGGAAATATAAAAATATTGTCATACAAAAACTACCTAATAAATAAAACATCAATACCATATCAAATCTGGGAAATTAAGTTCACGTATATATTAAGAGGAATAATTTTATCATATATAACTTAGGACATGAAAATGAGTACCTAAAATATCAACAATTATGTAAACATATATAACAGACAACTCACAGAAAACAAATGCCAGTGCATACTAGCTTAAACTGAGAAATAATGCTTATGCTAAACTTACTGCATTTCAATTAGACCAGACCAATGAATTATTTTATTGTATTGTCATGTATCATATTGTCATTATCAAAGGCTATTTGTGGAGAAGGTGGATGGGCATATTCTTATCAAGGGTGTGCAGTGGTGGCTTGCAGTGAGTTCATGGGTGGTATTTTTTCAGAAACTGAATATCAGCATTTTAAATATGTTCACACAAAGACTACAGTTTTCAAGAACTCCAAATATTTGCTCTTAGACTTACAGAAAAAGAATTTGTTGGGGAATTATTTGTGATACACAATACTAGAAATGTTTCAAAGGTTGTATCAAATTTAATACATTTTTATAGGGGAGATCTGCATGGTAATGGGAAAATTGAAAATGGGGTAAACCTTTGTGAACTGGCATCTTAATATCTTCAGGAGACTGAGGACTAACTACAAAGTTATACACACAGAAACAAAACCACTCATGTGTACATGGCAATACGCTTGTATCTGCCAAGAATAAATATGGGGTGTCTCAAGAATCAGATTAATGTTGAAATGAAATGTTTGTAAATTATTATATGAAAGACACATTTTATTAATGCTTACACACACACACACAAACACATACAAACAACTTCTATGTACTTTGAACACACTTTGTCACTTTCTGAAGCAGTTCTGAAAGTCCTCTTTCCTGAGTCTTTATGATGTATTATGCAAAATAAGACGAATGCTGCTGCTGATTGCCATCCCTAGGAAAATAAGGCTCCTAAAAGCCTTAAGATTTATCCTCCTTCAACTTGACTCACTGTATCTGGCACCAGCACCTCCTGGCTCTTTCCTAAAGTCCAAATGACCAAGGGAGGTAGAATCTACTTGTATAAAGCAGCAGTGGAACAAACAGCATCCGTGAGTCACAGATCAGCAAGAAAGAGATACATCGGGGAGCATGAGGACAGGCAGGCAGAGTAGCCACCACTGTCACAATGGAGATGAGTAAAAACATGACAGATAATGCCTTTTGTCCATGGGGATCTAGACCGAGAACCAGGAGAAGAAATTCTATGACATTCTCACTGTGTCTCATCCACTCTGCTTAATGACTGTGTTTAGAGAGTTGGGCTTAGGAGACTGAGACCTGCCATGAAACTGAATAAGAAGATGAATACACTCTGTCATAGAGCACATCTTTATCATTTTACCTTCTGCAGGAAATATTTATTATTCATGAATTCCAATCCTTTTCCACACTGCGCAGCAGACCTTGTGTTGCCAAATTCTAACATTACCATTTTGCTGGACTTACAAATAAGAGGTTCTAGGGTTAGGGATTTAGTTCAGTGGCACAGCACTTGCTTGGCAAGTGTGAGGTCCTGAGGTCAATTCCTGGTACCAAAAAACTAAAATAAAATAAAAATAAAAAATAAAAAGCATATAAAAATTCCATCTCAAGGTGTTGGTGCATCTCTGTAAAGCAGACAAAGGTCTTACAGCCATTCACATATTTGTTAACACTTTCTTTCAAATCAGGGGTTTAAACCTAACTACACAACTAACATAGAGTGAGACCTCAAATGGGTAGTATTTGTGGGAAATAATTTTACAATATACTCTGTGTAATGTGACAATGACACCTGTTATGCAGCATCCAGACTGACACTGATACTGTAGAATTAGGCATCCTTACTCTACAGACTATGATTATGCACTACATAGCTTGCCAGTAGACATTTGGCCAAGGAAGGTGCTGACCATTCATGCTGTTTTCATTCTTCTTCCCTAAATTTCTATTTTTTAAATGAAATATACTTATGATATATATTTTTTATTATTTCAATTAAACATGTAACTGGTTGATGATTGATAGTAGTACATAATATGTAGTGATCAAATCAGGATAGTTGGGCCAGGGATTTACCTCAGTGTTCTAAGTGCCTGCCAGGCAGGCGTGAGGTTGTGAATTCAATACCTGGTACAAAAAAAAAAAAAAAAAGAACAGGGTAGATTATATTTTCATCAAATTAACCCAGAACCATGAATAGGAAGGCTCATTATTTTTAAGGGTTGAAACATTCTTTAACTGACCTATAGACTCCAAGAAATCATAAACAATATGCCATGGGTAATTTTTTTAGAGGATTGGCAAACTGGTTCGAAGATTCAGGTGAAAAACAAACAAAAAATCAATATGAGCCAAACTAATTTTGGAAGCTTACAGAGTTGAGTATCTTATAGTGCTGAATTTCTTAACATAATATAAAATACAATGTTGGAGAATGGATACATATGAACATGAAGCAGAGGAGATCATCCATAATTAGACCCAAACACTGAATATTTCTAGCGAAGTGCAGATGCAATGCAATAAGAAATAGTCTTATCAAAAAAGGTGCTGAGGTAATTCAGTATCATTTATTAAAAATGCACTTTGATCACTATCTCATGATACAAACATGAGTTAATCTGAAATTAGTTGTAGAACTAAATGTGACCCATAAATCTATTAAGTTGAAATCACAACATTAGCGATAACTTTTGTAACACTGTGTTACTCAAAGATTTCATATCTTTTTAAATTTCCTTTTTACACAAAGATTTGTTAAACTTGCCAATAAAACCAAGATTGACAACAGAATTAAATAACTAATTTTAAGCCCTGTTTTCAGAAAATTTTTTTCAAACTTTTATCTATGTCTAAAAGCACCCCAAATCCTAGGCCAGGTCCAACAATGTCAAAATTACCAAAGAAACCAAATAAATAAGTTTTCCAAACTGTATTATTCAAGTCCTCTAAAGTACAGTCTAGAAATATCTTTAAGTCCACTTTACCTCTGCTTCTAAACTAACCACTAGTGCTGTTTGTGGCCACCAATTGGGAGTAAAAGAAAGACCTTTACTGTTGCTTTGCCAAAAATTTCAGAGACTTTATTACTAACTCTCTGTGCACATGAAAGGAAAACCCAAAATCTTGCAGTCCACAGAGGTCTCTTTAAACCTTTGCAGAGTCAATGAAGAAAGACTTGCAAAGAAAAATCTGCAAGAAATGATAGTAGCAGAGCCATGGACGAGGAGCTGAAGCTTCAGGCGCTGCTGCTCCTTTGTTTGAGTGGTTTTCCAGGGAAATGGAGTTCAAAATGGAACTGAGTTAGGAGTGTAAGAATTCCCACTCTCTACATTGTTCTTGGATTCTTAGGAAGCAAAATTTTAAAGAAAAATTTAATATCTAGCCAAGTGAGTTTGATTTAAGTTGATATTACATAGTCAAATACACTGACTTCCTAGATTTCGATAATTTGCTTTTTTTCCAATTATTTTTAATTTTGGATTGAATATACTTCACATATTTCTGAAAAAATACATATATGTTTAAGATTCATTTAAACTTTCACAGGACAGCAAGAAATTTAGTAGAAAATTAAATCTTGATCTATCAAAGTTTCCTTATTGAAACAGCTCATTTTCTGAGTAAATACAGGCTGTCAATGAAAACCAAATAAGCTAGTGTCCAAATTAGAAAATATGACTGTAGAGATAATGATTTGAGTGTCATACTTATCAGGTTACCAAATCCATTGAAAGCTGTGTTCCGTGTGTGAAAACAGAAAGCAATGACCACACTCAGTCTACAGAGGAATCCACACTCAATCAGAGCCAGGTCAATGAAAACCAAATTGTTTTTTCCAAAATTTTTACGAAGATCAATTTGATCTAGTTATTTTTTTTCCCTGAAGCAGGTCTTATAATTTCATACTTGACCTGAAATTTACTGGCTTCCTGTGGAAATTAATTTGGACAAACTAACAAGACTCTCTTTTTGAGAAGCTAGATGTTGTTAAGAATGACCGGTCACTACAAAACACTGCCTTAATATTTATCTCTCACTAAATATGCCGAATCTGGATCCTTCTGTTTGTACTGGCTTGAATTTATCATTTTTTCATGACTTCCATATTTGCCATTCTGAAGTCAGTATTTGTGAATTGAAGTAGTAGTAGTTAAACCCCTATAGTGTCATGAATCAAAAGAAAACACCTCAGAGACTGAGATTTCCTGAAAACAAAATACATTTTCCTTGTTTCTACTGAAACAGAGAAACCTTCATGCTGATATTTGTGTACAGAATTTTTTTTGAAAAAATAAATTTGAAATTTTTGGCAGGGATTGAGCTAAAAATGGGAAAAGAGAGGAAAATGAATAAAATACCTCATGTTCTTGGTCAACAACATCACAGATTCATTATTCAAAGTTGAAGTCTAGGTCATTTAAGAAAAGCTTTTACATCTTCAATGTTTTTACTTCTTAACAATGAAAATAAATCACGGTAATTAACCTAATTTATTCCAAAAGCAAAAATTTATCATCTTAGCTGACTCACATTTATATTTTCACCTTAGGAAATTCGAGAAGACTTTATGTCACTTTTATTCAATTTGTAAAGTTTAATGGGAGAACTTTACAGAATCCAGAGCATATAAGAGGTACTCATTTGAGATTAATACATAGTATAATTTTAAGAGAAAGCACTCATACTGAGAAAAGGAAAAAACAAATTTCAATCAAGACTGGGAAAGAAATTCTGCAAGTTCAAGTCTACTTTTCTAGGCTCTGAAAAACCCACAGGACTCCTTAGCCATGCCTGCACCTTACGTTAAATGTCTGTTGCATACATGTTACCATACAGCAGACTAGTAAACAGTGCATTCCAATCAGAAGATCAGTTCTTTTCAGTTATGGCCAGCATATTTGCTAATCACTAAATATCAGTGTGGTGCTACCACCATATTTTCCAGCTCACATCTTTGAGGTAGGATCATGCCTGCAGCATTCATTTGTGTCACATTCAGGGTGTACCTTTAAGAGCTAAAATGCTATTAAATCTCTAGCTTTCTTTTCCCTTGCTGCAGCAAGGTTGGAAAACACATTGAAATGCCTAGGAAATAGCCTGGAATAAGGAATCAGCACATGGAGGACAGTGCCACTGAGGACCAGACCTCAACATTCAGTGGTTGAATAAGAAACGTAATTCTATGTGTTAAACCTTAATAGTTCAGGATCCAATACCACAGGAAGATATAGAAAATTCTCATGATGGCATCCACTAACTTCATCTTTTAACGACTTACCAGTATTAAAGAAAGAACCAAATAATATAAATTTGTAATTATTTTGACTCTCGAGTAGTATCAAATGAGTAAATAATGTTCAAAATATACAATACATATTGTGAAAAGGTAAGAAATTATTCAAAAGAAAGAGTAACTAGGATGCCAGAAAGAGGAAGAGTAGGAAGGGAAAAGAAAAAAATACAAGATAGGTATTCTATTAGTTTCTCTTAGCTCTTTGAAAAGAAATATTTGTGCTAATATCATTTGAAGAATTTTTATTCCCAAATCTTGTAAATGAATAAACATTTTGAAGATAAAAGTGCACAATATGTGAAGTATTCTTATTCTCCTGATATTTTGTTTTGGAATTTTATTTTATTTTTTACATAAAATGAAAATAAAATAGTAATATTTGCAAAATCAAATCCAAATAAAGTTTTTTTCCTACTAGGGTATAATGCAAAACACAAGTGAAATTTTAAAGTACAAACTTATGCATTATTTTCTTTATTATTTATTCAAAAGGATAAGGCAATATGAAAGAACATTAAAAAACTTTAAACTAGTAGGTGTCAACAAAATTTTGAACTCTAAGTTGAACTAGGTTTTCAAATTTTATTGGAAAATTCTCTGTGAAAGACACATATTTTCCTAAGCACATGCTCCAATTTTCCACCAGTTTCCTGTTACTTATATCTCATTAATTTTGTTTTGATCCCATAAGATTATGCTTTCAATTTTTCATGAAAATAGGGGCTAAAAAAAGCATTTTTCTCAAGGCTTCTTCATCAAATATTATTACCAGACCTAACCAGAAACAGCAAGACAGAAGAACAGGACTTTCCAGGGGTTGTCTCCCTCCTTAAACATCAATTTGAACAGCTGTGCACTCACAAGAACTCCTTTACAAGAGCTGGAGAAATGAGGGTGAGCTTACAGCACTGGGTTTAGCACCGAAAAAGGGTGCATGGAAGAGGGCAAGAAAGAGTGTTTACGATACCTTCCTCAGCCCCTTCTCCACCAACCAACCCCAGGCAGCACAACATGGAAATGGGCACCCTCAGCCTGGAGGAAGAAGTTAAGCACTGACATTTGCCTCTATCAACAACACCAAGCCCACCACCATCAAACTCAGCACTGGACAGTCCCTCCCAACTCGGGACTCCAGGGGCTATGCGTCAGTCCCCAGGCACAGCATGACCAGATTCACTCTCTACACCACACCAACTCAGTATCAAGCCTGCCCAACACCAAGTTGGCCCCAGTAGGCACTGCTGATGGAAAATGGGTGGTTATTGTGGAATATAGAAAAAAAGCTTCCTCAGTCACTTAAAAATGAACTTATTAGTACCCAAAAAAATTGAAGTCAGAAAACCCAAGAGATATCTACACTCAATGATTTCATTTTATATGATGCAACTATTTGAGCAAGGTAAGTGTCTATTTACAGAAAAATGGATATATAAAATATGGTATATACATGCAATGGAATACTATAATGTTTTATATGAGAAAGAAATCCTGTCATACACAGCTACTTTAATGAGCATTGAAGTCAATTTTCAGAGTGCCTCCTCAATAAGTACAAAGTTTCAGTTGTGGAGGGTGAGTAAGTTTTAGAAATCTGTACCACATTGTGTCTATGATTATTAATACCATATTCTATACTCAGATTTGTTAAAGGGGTAGATCTCATGTTTTATATTCTTATTATTAAAAATAAAGTGAAATTGATAAATAAAATGTGACATACACATAAACTGCATTATTCCTCAACCTTAAAATATAATTAGAGATTGACATTCTGAAAAAGGGAAAAGAAGTTTATTCAATTTTAACTAATGTAACTCAAAAAAAGTTAAGGTCAAAATGATTGATGAGAGCTTAGTTTTGGGTTTTGGTACTATCTATGGCTTCATGCATATATTGGACCTTAGAACACATCCCTTTCAAAAAATACATACAATCATAAATTCTTTTTGAATATTTTTTATTTTATGTTTAGAGATAACACTGTACATGTCTATATGTACCTGTGTATGGGTTCAATCCTGGTTCTCCCCAAGGTCTTATATAATCTGGACAGGGATGAGTCTGGCATTCATGATTGGTTTGTTGTGTAGCACTGGGACCGGTGATGTGAGTGCCACAACCGCCCAGGGCTGGAGTCGACTTACAGTGTAAGTGTTAGAGGAAGATAAGGCTTTCTCTCTCACACCGGTTCAACTTGCTGTTTGGTGGCTGCCATGAATGGCTGCCCCACCACACCGGGTGGTGTGGATTCTTCCAAGTGTTGCTGTTTTGAGCCATTGGTTCTCCTGGAGAAGCTTGTCATGCTGGTTTCCCCAGTATGGATTCCACCATTATCATCAGAAGAGCTTGGGACCTCTTCACTGAGAGTGGCTGTGGTTCCTTTTGGGGGAGCTCTGCTCCCCATATTGAACATCACTTCCTGGCTCCAGAGGGCAAGATGTGTGCTGGAGAAGATTGTCATGCTGTTCTTCCTGACATGTACTCCACTGTTCTCATCATCGGAGGAGCTTGGAACCTTACCATAACTTAGGATGGCTGTGGTAGTTTTCAGGGCAGGCCCACTCCTTATTTTGAGTGTGACTTCTCAGCTGCAGTGTAGAACCCTCAACTTAATGTACAGCTCCTTCACCCCACTGGCATATACTTTCTAGCTTCCACCACTGATCTTTGGCCTTCCCAATGCAGATCCATAAAATAGACTGGTGTGAATCCTTATTGTGGGATCTTAGATTTTCAGGTGAATTTGTGGTAGGCATTGTAATGCACTCTGGATCTTTACCTGGACTCATGCAGGATATTGCTGTGGTATCCAGGCCCTTGACTGAATATTCTGGGTCTTTAGTGTTGTTGAAAGATTTTCATGCATTTTCTTGTGTTTAACTCTGGGTGATCATTATAAAACAGTATTATAAATTTTGTGCCCTATATGCAGTTGTTCTCCTTGAAACCGCTAACTACAACAAAAATTGGTACCGGGAGTGAGGCCATTGCTGTGACTAAACCTGACCTTGTGGTTCAAGAGCCTGTGGAAATGGATTGTGGGAAGAGTTTGGAAAGGTTTGGAGATGTTGCCTAAATACATAAAGCCAGAACACCTTAGGCTGATCTGTACAGGAGATTCTGTTTAGAGCTCAGGAGACCAGAAAGTTGTTAAAAATCCTGCCAGTAAAGACCAGGCTTCGGAGATTACTGCTGGGAAGAAGGACTGCATTGGTTGTTGAACTCCACACAATGTGTGTTACAGCTTAACAGAAAGTTTGTCTGCATTCTGCTCATGCCCAGAGACTTTGCCTGAGACTGAGATTAAGGGCAGAGGATTAATTAATCTGACAAAAGAAATTTCAAGGCAATGCAATGTTGAGGCAGTGGCCTGGCTATTGTTGGGAGCTTGTAGCCAGATTTATGCTGCGAATCAAGAGCAAAGAACCCAGCATGGTGATTTAAAATGTTGTGAGTTTGGGCAGAAAGCTCTCGATTGTAAAAATAGAGCTGAGAATGCGATTGCTAAGAAGGAACAAAGAAATAAAAGAGTTGGCCTGAGTCCATCCCGAGCAGCAGCAGGTTTCCACCTTTTGCAGCCTCAAGCCAGAAAAGGTGAAGAGTTTGCTCAGAGGAAAAAGCTGCAGAGTGCCATGTTTCAGAGTGGTGATGGAGGCCACTGGTGGGTCCAAAATGTCAGTGGCTGCACCAGGTTCCAGAATGTCTGTGACATAGAGAATCCGTTCCTCACAATCAGGTTCAGAGAGCTCAGCAATTCATGCACTCAACCCCTACAGGCAAGAGAGAGGAAAGCCTGGCTACTGCTCCAGCTGGCAGCAGACCTTGGCAGCATCCACATGGTGCTGGTTTTAGGTGCAAGGAAAATGCACAAATCCTAAGGGTAAGGCATCTTCCTCCCTACCTTTGGAGGACAATGTGTAAAGATGTAACGGGGAAGCCAAAGTTACAATGGAAAACACAGAAGTTTGGAAAAACCAGGAATGTGAATCATTCAAGGAAATCTATGGAAGTTAAAACCTCTGGAAGTGCCACAAGGATGGAGTCACTCAAGCCATTTGGAGCTTGCAAGCAGATTGCTTCAGATGCTGTGAGTAGAACTCCAGGACTTAATATTTGCCCTGCTGGATTTTGGACTTGCTTCGGTTCCAGTGCTTTGTATTCCCCTGTTTTTAACTTTTGGAATGGTAATGTCATCTTGTGCCTTTATATGTTGGAAGTGTTTAACCCTGTTTTTATTAGTACATGGGGTTGCAAGTAAGTTTACCATAGATCTTGGAGGAAATTTGGGACTTGGACTTTTAAGCAATGCTGAAACTAGTAGGACTTTGGCAACTGTTGGAAATGGACTGAATGCCTTTTGTACAAAGGATATACATGAGTCCTTGAGTGGCCAGGGGTGGAATGTATGGGTTTGATCCTGTGTCTCCTCAAGGCCTCATGTAATCTGGATGGGGCCAAGTCTGGTATTCGTGATTGGTTTGTTGTCTAGCACTGGAATTGGCGATGTGAGCACTGCACCTACTTATAGTGTAAGGGTAAGAGGAAGGTGCGTCTTACTCTCTCTTGCCAGTTCACCTTGCTGTTTGGCAGCCACGTCATGCTGCCTTGAAGCCAAATAAGTATGGACTGAAACTCCCAAGAACTGTAAGAAATAAACCATTCCTCCTCTAATTTTGGTCTTCAGGTATTTTGTCCCAGCAGCAAGTGAAAAGTAACTAAGACAACCTGTACGACATGGCATTTTGAAGTAAATATGCATATAGAATGATTAAACTTAGCTCATTGAAGCACACATTGCCTCACAGTTACAATTTTTGTAGTGAGAACTTCTGACATCCATTCCCTTAGCATGTTCAAAAGTCCAATATGTTGTCAACCCCTATAGCCACCATGCTGTACCATACATCCATTGAGTTTATTTTGGAATTTTGTACCATTTAAGCAACATCTCCCCAAATATTACCTGTAATTAACCCAGCTTTCAGTAACCACCATGCAACTCTCTGTGTCCCTGAGA
>RJWM01008874.1:0-70675 GCA_004363535.1 Dasyprocta punctata
CTGTTAATGTAAGAAACCATTTTAAAGATAACGATGCGCAAATTGCAACCATTGTCAAGCTTCTATCTTCCGGTTTTGTAAACCTGCAATGTTGTGTATTTATGCTAGTTGTTTGCTTGTCTCTTTTGCTTGTTGTTTTTACTATATATGTCATTTTTTTTTGTTGTTGTTGTAGTTTTTGTTTGTTTTGTTTTTCTTCCCTTAAATAAAATTAAAAAAAAAACAACAAAAAAAAAACCAAATTATAGTTGTTTTAAAACTTGTGATTTAGGCAGAAGTGCTGAGTTTTCATTTGTGGTGAATTTTGCATGGATAGGCCAAGGGGCTGACACTTTCAATGTCTAAGAGGCTCATGTACATCAATAAGTAAAAACATGAAGACTTCAACAGATATAAATATTTAATGGTGTGAGTAGGCAACTCAAAACAGAAAATAATAAGAATAATCTCTAGTAATAAAAAGAAATTAAAACAAAGCAATATTCTCCCTACTAAGCCGGGCGTGGTGGCGCACGCCTTTAATCCCAGCACTCGGGGGCCTGAGGTAGGAGGAGCGTTGTGAGTTCGAGGCCGGCTTGGGCTACAATGCGAATGCAAGGGCGGTCTGAGCTACATAGTGCGACCCTGCCTCAAGAAAACTAGGGCTGGGAGTTTGGCTCAATGGCTTAAGCACACTGGCAGGTGCGAAGCTGTGAGTTCAATCCCTGGTGCCGCAAAAAAAAAAAAAAAAAAAAAATCCCTACTAAATTAGCACACATTAAAAGATTACAAACTGCCCAACCTCGGTGAGGTTTCAATGATCCTTACTTTCTGCCACTGGGGTAAAACTTGGTATATATATATATATTTTTTTATATTAAAGAAGCATTTAAACACTATATTAAAATCATATTCTTTGTCAAAGTAATCTCATTTCTTACCATCTATCCTAAAGAAACAATTCCTAATGTGGGAAAACTCTTCCACAAATTTTTATCACGTCATTAATTCAGGTTTCAAAAACAGTAAGTCTGAGATTTGTTTTTAAAAAGTCAATATATTCATTTGATGAAGTGCTATGTCATCATAAAAAGTAACTACAGGTTCATAAAAATGTAGGGAATGTTCATAACTTAATGTTAACCGAAAGAAGAAAGATGCATACATTTTGTATTTGATCTCTATCATTCAGCAGAAAAATTTTCACCTGATACTACCCACAGGCAACTATATCCTGCATTTAAACTGTTATTTTAAACTGGGTATGGTGGTACATGCCTATAATACCAACACTTGGGAGGCTGCAGGAAGAGGATCCCCAAGTTCAAGACCAACCTGAGTTACATAAGGAAACCTTGTCTAAAAGAAAAAATACTTTTTCTCTCAACAATTGTAGATATTGAAAAGATACTGACTCTATCAGTTTTACTTAGTTTTAATAATTAGGTTGGATATCATTCATTCATATCAGTATATCTAGGAATTAGAATAGTTCATTGAAATTTTGATTGGAATACAGTATAGTATCAGGTTAAAATATTATTCTACTGTGCAGTAGTTTCCAAGAATATTGGGACTTTGAAACAATCCAAAATTCTGGATCATTGCTCTAATTTTATTTGCTCCAGAAAATGCGATAAAAGGATTTTATTTACTGAACTACCGAAGGCAGTTTCTTCGAGGTCACTTGACCTATAAAGTTATTAAAAATAAAGCCCAAGGACCTTCAGGCAGTCAGTTGTGCACTTATCGTTAACTGGCTGGTCCCCATATTGTTTGAGCAGCATGTAATCAGAAGTGAAGGTGATGGTTTGTGTTGTGTACAAGTGTTCTGAAGTAAAACTCACACTGAACTACTCAAAACACAGAAATACTTCTATTTCATTTCAGAAACAATTCTTAAGGAAAGAAAAATTCATTAGACAGTTTAGTCTATGACTTACTTCCTTATTTTCATTGCCCTGAATAAGTTTGATACATATAAAAGTCAGTTCCCTTATTGCAGCAGTACATGAAAAATCACATATCACCAAAAAATACTTTCAATGTTTGGGTGTTTTTATATTTCAAACCAAAAATATGGTGAGAAATAAACCAATTGTCCTCTTGTCATGTAACTGCAAAATTTTTCCCTACTATGTTAAGATATTTTAGCTATAGAAATATTGAATTAATGGTTTCCTTAATTTTTATACTTGAACTTTATTACTTTTTTTCTTCTGAGTGAAATAAGATTTTTATCAGAGTGTAGCAGAAGTCTGGACTTTGAGAACAGTTAACATTTGTTAGAACCGTACAATTATTTGCCCGAACACATTTGTCTGCACTCTTATATAAAAAAGTGGGGGGAAACCTTTCACTTTAGATACAGTTATAGCAGATCCACTTCACCAAAAGATACTCTTAACATTCAATAGATTATGGCCAGAATGTAGAACTAGAACTTTCATTGATTGTTAGTAAGTAAATTATTATTACCACTTTGGAAAACAATCTGGCAGTCTCTTGAAAAGCAATGTTTTGAAAGGAACCAGAATATGCCATTCCAAAATATGCCCCTTTAGCATAAAAATTATTTTTGAAATAAAAGCAATTAAGCAGCAGCAAAGGGAAGAGGAGCTCTCTCTCTCCTCTCTCCTTTCTGCCTAAAGATAGGATATGAATTCTTCTTTACTGGCCAAGACTCTTACTGACAGCACAGGAGAAGCTACAAACCAACCCTGTCCCTCATATATTTACCTTTTCACACTTTCTCATCTTTGGAAGCCTAAGACCTCTTTCCTTTGTCCTCTAATTTCTCATCTTTCTGTTCTTTTTTGAAAAAGCTACACTTGTACAACTCACTGCCTTGAATTGCTTTTCGCCAAAGTTTCTCTCATGTGATGTGTATTGCATGCATCAGTAAAATTGCTTATTTTTCTCTTCTTAATCTGTCTTTTGTTACAAGAGTCTGTCTCAACTATGAGCTTATGAATATTGGAGGGAGGAAGTATATTTGCTCCTTGACAACAAATACAATACCCACCGTATGATACAGCCATTCCACTTGTAGATGTTTATTCAAGAGAAATGAAAGATGAGTAAAAAAAATGTTCTATTGTAGCAATTCACACTGGAGTCATTCAAATGTCCATCAGAAGGGGAGTGCATAAACAGATTCTGCTGTATGCGCAAATGTTCAAATGCCACAAATATCCAACATTAGCAATAAGAATAAATTATTGATACATAGAGCAGTCATTTTAAATTTTAAAATAACTATGCAAAATGAAAAAACAACAGGTAAAATGAATATGCTGCTTGATTTCATGTATATAAAATTCTAAAACTGTGGTGGCACATGCCTGCAGTCCCAGCACTCTGGGAGGCTGAGGCAGGAAGATCGAGAATTCAAGCCCAAACTTGGCAATTTAGTATTGAAAAGGGGCTGAGGGTATATCTCAGTGTAAAAGCCCTGGGCTCAATCCCCAGTAGCAAAAATAAATAAGTAAATTTTTTAAATTCTAGAAAATGCAAGCCGAAAAAGATCAGTGGCTTCTGGATGTGGTGGTGCACACTGATTGTTTTGGGGCTCTCAATCCGAAGAGGCACAGAGAAAATGAGAGCAAGAGAGATAAGGAGGAGGCCTTTAATGCAGAGGGCATGGGAGAGCTTTAGGGGCCGGGGGTGCAGAAGCTCTCAACAAGAACAAAGGAGTGTAGTTACCTTAATCAACTTTGGCTGGGGGAGGAGTTTGGGGAGGTGGGCAAAATGACATATTAACAGGTGATTTGAGGGAGCATCTGCCTGTGTAGAACAGGAGACAGAAAGATTTACTGGGGTCTGGGGGTGGAGGGTTGGAGGATTGTGGAGTCTTGGGATTGGACAGGGCTCAGCACATGCGCAAAAGGGGAGCGGGAGGTTTATCTCTGGAATGAGAAGGAAAACATAGAGTTTACCCTTGGAGAGCTAAGTTGTTTCTCTGGGTCCTGCACCAAATTGGGGCGATGTCATATTACAGATAGCTAAGCCCCAGGCTAGCAGAATCTATCACACACCTGTAATTCCAACACTCTGGAGGCTGAGGCAGGAGGATCACTGCAAATTCAAGGCAGCCTGGGTTGCACAATGAGTTTGAAGTCAGCCCAAACTACATAATGAGGCCCTGTCTTAAAAAAAACAAAACAACAACAACAACAAAAAATCAGTGGCTTCCTGGGAGTTAGAAATAAGGGTAATATAACAAAGAGGCTAAAAGAAACATAGGGCTAATGGATATATTCATTTCCTTAAAAGTGGTTATGGGTTCAGCTATATATACATGTGCCAAAATATATGAACTAGTACCAAAAATTATATATATATATATATATATATATATATATATGCACCCATGTTTATAGCGGCACAGTTTATAATAGACAGATCTTGGAAACAAACTAAATGCCCATCAACTGAGGGACGGATAAAAATGATGTGGTATTTTTATACAATGGAGTACTACTCAGCCATAAAGAATGATAAACTGGGAAATTTTATAGATAAATGGATGTACCTTGAGAACATACTCATTAGTGAAATAAATAAGACGCCCATGTGTAAACATTGTATCATTTCATTAGTGTGACAAACTGAAAAAAATATGTATATGTGTGTGTATATGTATATAAAAAAACAGTTAAGATAGTTATACTACTGATTTCTCTGAGTTCACTAAAGAGAAAGATTTGCACTGGTATTTGGACAATTGAAGGCAGATGTGGGGATGACAATGCACAATGGATGTACCATTGTTACCCCCTGATTGATGTATTTTGAAATTTTATTGTAGCTTTTTATCTTCATTTTTTCTTTCTTTTTGTGTTTGAATAAAATGGATTTGAAAATAAATAAAATAAAATGCAGGAAAAAAAGATTATATATATGTGTGTGTATATATAAATGTACAAAAATTAAAAGGGTTACATAGCACAGTATGAAAGACCTGGGTTCAATTTTCCAGTACCATAAACAAAACAAATTGCTACATAAGGACTAGCAATAGAAATAGAAGGGAAGTCACTAAGTGAGTAGACCCCTGGGTCATCACCTATGTAATAATGCTTCTAGGACAGATAGAAACACTATTTTAAAATAGCAACAACACAACAGAGCCTGGGAAAGAGAAAAGTGGACTACTGAGAAAATAATTTCTAGTCCAAATGTAATTGAAAATTCCTCTGTCTCAGAGAGAGAGATACAAACAATTAAAAGTACCTAGAATACACAGAGGGTACTCACCTGGCAAGTTATAGGTTATTACATAGAAACGGTGGTTGAAAACACATGTAAAAATACAGATCATTGCAAAATTAGCCAGATTATTCAAGTTTAAACCCAAATAAAAGATTTTATATTTTACTTAGGGACAAGCCAATAGGGAATGAGAGGAGAAAGAAGGAGAGAGAGAGAGAGAGAGAGAGAGAGAGAGAGAGAGAGAGAGAGGAAGAGGGAGAGAGAGGGAGAAAGGAAAGGAGAAGGACTGGTGCAAGAGAGTGAGAAAGCAAGCAAATAAAATTGAAGCCTGGGGGGTCTGTCATCCTTTATTTGATGTCCCAAGAAGCAGATATCCTAAATGAGTTAAGATTATTGGATCTGCTCTCTTCCTCGAAGCAAAGGAATAATTCTATTGAATATCTCTTCCCTTTCAGGCTGCTTTGGAAATACTGACTCACCTTAAATCTTCTATGGATATTCTTAACAAAAGACTGAGATTATTTTTAAAAATAGGCTTTTGGTCTTGCTTTCAATGACCTTCGTGTAAACAGTATGATAGGCTTCCATGTAAAAGTTCTAACATGGACAGTACCAAGTGTAGGAAGTAATGCAAGAATGAAATATGTAAGGCAATGAGGAGGAAAACAAAGAATATCTGAAGGGATGAGAGGAGAAAAAAGAGACCCTAAATATGATTATTTGAAAATAAGGGAAAGAAAGGAAACTAAATTACCTAGAAAAGTAGACCTTTGGTATAAGTAGGACCCCATAACCTTTACCAATAAAGCTTCATAAGGAAATAATGATTTAGTTTTGAAGAATGGATGAAGATCATAGTTTATATAGAGGAAGAATAAAGCTCAGGAAGGGGAACAAGTAAGGGGCGACATTATGTTGGGCCGGGGTTTTAGCTCAGTGGCGTAAGCACCTGCCTGGCAAGCACAAGGTCATGAGTTCGATCCCCAGTACCAAAAAACTAAAAAATAAATAAATAAAACATTATGTTGCTATTACTAGTTCATAGAATGTGTGGATGCTAGAGATGGGGAATGGGGTAGGGGAAACTACATCAGAATGAAGAAACTGACAATAGCATAACACAATTACTTGACTATAGATCTTCCTCAGATTTTACCAAATCAGTGTTTTCAAGATTGAAGTATTATTATTTCAACAGTGATACATATACAAGTCAAGTATAATTGCTAATGTCTTATGTGGACTGTCCCTCGGGAATAATATCAGTGATGCTGGTGAGCATGTATCAAGCTATATAAGTACATTTCCAACTATGAGACACAATGCCTGCTTTATAGATATGTGTTTTCCACTTGGGAAGTTGGTAGAGGAAGAAAAATAATTTTTTCTCTATCCTTCATAGTTCTTAGTTGGGACAGACTCTTTAAAACGAGGTTAATAAGAGAAAAACAAACAAATGTTTAATAACACATATAATATGTATGGTATGATTCCCAGAGGAAATATACAAACCTCAAAGGGTGACTTTGAATTTAGGCTTAAATTCCATTTATTATAGGTTGAGTCTGAAATGTACCCCAAATGCCTGATCCCCAGCTGGTGGCATTACTAGGCAGAAATTTTTGAAAGGGTGTATTTTGAACCTGGACTCACACACTTATTCTCTTTTCTCTTCTCTTCTCTTCTCTTCTCTTCTCTTCTCTTCTCTTCTCTTCTCTTCTCTTCCCTTCTCTTCTTTTCACTTGTCTTCTCTTCTTTTGTCTCTCTCTCTCCCCCATGACCTTAAGTTGAGTAACTTTTCTCCACCATGCCCTTTTGCCATAAAGTATTGCCTTATCACGAGCCCAGAAACAAAGGAACCAGTCAACTATGGAATGAAACCTCTGAAACTGCGAGAAGAGAATAGATCACGGCAAAACTGCCTGAGGAAGTAGGTGTGACCTGTTAATTACAAGATCCTGGAACACATGTGCAGAACAGTTTCCAAAGCCCTTCATATGGACTTCTCATAAGAACTCGATATTTTCAATAGGATGACCTAGACTTGATGTCAGCCTGAGACATGGGATCCCAGCACTACCTTTCAGAATCTGTATGTAGAAGTTCTCACAGGTTTCCTCAAGATATGTACAGTATAAAAGGAACAGATGCCAAGACCTTGCTATCATGACTTCTCATGGTAGCCCACACTACATTTCCCAGATGCAGCGTGCACTATAATTTTTGCTTTTATCCTTTTTTTCTCTCGTTCTGCCCAAGTTTGCTCTGCAGAGCTGGTTTCTCCCATACTCCTTCACCCCTCGCTTTTCAAATAAACTTTTGGCACCATTCTTTGGCTTGTCTTGTCCAATTCTTTGATCAAGACAAGAAGAATCTAGAATCTAACTCCAGAGGGAAAGTTGAGCAATCCAGAACCCAGTAACATTTAGTTGGTGAGCCACTTTTATAAACAGGCTACCTGATAACAAAACCAATTAGCTAAAATAAATCTTTCCTCCTCCTTTAAATTGATTTTCCTGGGTATTCTGTCAAAGTGACAAAAAGTTGGCTAACACACTATCATTCTGTAAAAGAAAGAAAGAAGGATGTGGAGAACAGTTATTTATGAAGAGATACCCAGGAAAAAACATGGTAAACAAGGGTAACATTTCTTATATAAATTTAAATCTGTGCCTTTGCCACTGATAAGCGTCTAGTGATTAATTATCCTTCATTTCTTGTACTAGAAGGGACACAGTCTTACAAATGGGGATATCCTTTAAAGTCTGTATATTTTCCTTACAAAAAGTTAACTTCTACTGTGTTTTCAGTTTCTCCTATGGTTGCCATTTCTCAGGGAGTAAAACACTCCAAATAATGCTTATGCCAAAGAGGTATATTTTGGTATGGCATATTTGAGTGTCTTGCAGTCATAATATGTAGACAAATTTTGGCCTGCTGCACTGGCAATGCAAGTAAGAGATACGCAATCCAAGTTGTCAATAAAACTTGGAGCTGGAAGCAGTCCTGTCAGAACAACTGAAAAATTGCTTGCAGTGGTTGACCCCATGTAACTCAAGTACAATAGGGCAGAAAGTAAATTTAGATCAATATGTTGAAAGGGATAGTTCTGCTTAGATAGTAGGTATTTATCAGCAAACAATATTTTGACCTATTGAACTCAGCAGTTCTGTAACAGTGATCACTGCCTTCAGAGTTGTCCCTTTGCCAGTTGTCCTTTGACACTTCCCTTTGCCTGGCATTCTAAATTCTAAATAAATGCCCTGCCTAAATGTTTACAACTAAATTATCTTTATGTAGATTTATAGAACCTACAATATCTGGTGACCTTCAGGTGCTATCAGAGTGTATAATACCTCTCCTTAGTCTTTAATTCTGTGGATCAACTAACGCAAAACATGTAAATTCCTGTGAATTTTAACTTGCAGAAAAGTAATGTTTGTCTAAAGAAAATACAGGAACTAGCCCCAGGAAGTCAAGGTTGATTACACGTTGCGGGTGTGTGGGGGGGTGCTGAATGCTGAAGAACTCAATCACGAAACCTTCCTATCCATTACCCCTGGCACATCATTTTCCACCTTATAAAAGCTCTTCCAAAGACCTGAGGTACCTAAGATGGTCCCCAGAAGTAACAGAGCCCAACTCATCTCAGAATTTCAGCTCTTGAATAAAATTGATATCTTTTCCTCCCTTTCCTTCTATTGAGTCTTCTTAATAGAAGCTGACCAACTGTTTGGATTACTCAAATGGTAATGACTAAAATAGTCACTGGGATTTAAAAATTAATAAAGACTGAAATCATTCCAATAATTTCTGAGTTAGGGCTGCTTAAAGCAGATGCTGTTGTGCCCTGAATCCTTCAGCAGTCTATATGTTTCTCAATCAATAAGAGACCTAAGACTACAAAGGAAACCAATTACACTGAAACATAGTTGGTAAAGTGTTAAAATTTATAATACAATAATATTATTATAGATAGCTAAGTTAGGTAGAAATATTGTAGGCAGTCAGACAGTGCTGGGCACTCGAGAGGTAAATGCAGAAGACAACTGTGACTGGAGACACATTCACTGAAGGCCAGGCTTCAAGAGAAATAATAACTGCTCACCCATATACTTCCCCTAGGGATGAACAACAGTGATTGATATTCTAAGTAGGCATCAATCACCTTGGAGTGGAGAACCAAACCACCTTAAGGAAAGGAGGACCCCTTCAAGAAAAGTCCTTGTCTGCCCTTGTATGCTTGCTGCATGATTTGCTTCCCCATTTGAACCACACTTAATCAATATTACCCAAGTGCCTATACTTGTAATCCTATTGGTTAACCATAGTTTTGTCCCACCTCACGCCCATCCTATGACTTGCCATGGGATCAATATTACCTAAGCAAATATACTTATAATCTTATTGATTCATTATAGTTCTGTCCCACTTTAAACCCACCTCACCCTGTGTCTTTCCTCAATAAACACCTTTGACAAGTGGAGTTGGAGGGCAACCTACTTTCCAGGCCCCCTTCTGTCCCTATCAAACAGAAGCTTTCTTTCTTTCAATAAATTCTTCCTACTCTTAACCTCCATTGTTCCTAGAATTCAGTCCTTGATTTTAGAGACTATGAAGTTGGCATTGTGGATATCTAGCCGGTTGAGAGTTTCATTCCCCTATATCAATATGAGTAATTCTCATTAGTGCAAGATCTAGCAGTGGGTTTTTTGACAAATTTTGAAAAGTTGTGCAAATCATAAAACATTTTCAATGACAATGATTGAGATCTTTGTTGGTGACAGTTATAGGTACAGTTAATACTGTAGTGGTTTAATGTCCATATTCATTATCAAAAGATATGTTAATTTCTATTGAAGTTAGTAAAAAAAAGTGCTGGACATGGTGGCATATGCCACCATGTAATCTCAGCACTAGGGAGGCTGAGGCAGGAAGAGGATCGCCGTGAGTTTGAGACCAGCCTAGGTTACATAAGTGAGTTCAAGGCCAGCCTGTACTACATAGCAAGACCCTGTCTCAAAAAAAAAGTTAGTAAAAATGAAGATGTACTTTTTCTTTCTTTTATTTTCTCAGTTACTGTAGACTACAGCAATCTGCTAATCCTTTATTTTTTAATTTTAAAAAGCAAAACAGCCGGGCGTGGTGGCGCACGCCTTTAATCCCAGCACTCGGGAGGCTGAGGAGCGTTGTGAGTTCGAGGCCGGCTTGGGCTACAACGCGAGCGCAAGGCAGACCTGAGCTACATAGTGCGACCCTGCCTCAAAAAACCAGGGCCGGGAGTTTGGCTGAGTGCCTTAAGCGCCTGTCCTGGCAGGCGCGAGGTTGTCAGTTCAATCCCCGGTGCCGCAAAAAAAAAAAAAAAAAAAAGCAAAACAGATAAAAGGATAGAAATAATACAGAATTTCAAAAAAACAGTAAGAAATCAACACTAGCTAATATATTGTATATTGTTATATTAGAGGTAGTTGCTCAGATTACAAGATCTAGGCATAAAAAAATGATCAAACAATCAAACAATGACAACACAAACTGTTCTTTTTGATGAACTAACAGACACTAGTAATATAGTTCTCTATCTTGCACACATATGCATACATACAGTTTTACATACATATAATCTTTTCCTTTCTTCCTTTTCTCCTTTCCCCTAACCCAGTTGTTCTTTCCTTTGGAGCACTTTCTTTCCCTTTCATTATTACAATATCTATTGTGCATTCTGGATCTTATTACTCTTTCAGTTTATTGTTATTATTATTATTATTTTACACTAGGGAGACAGTACAATATTTACCAATGTGAGTTTGACTTATTTCACTTATAAGGATAGCCTCAAATTGCCTTCCATTTACCTATAAAAGCCTCAAGATTATCCTTTTTATAGCTGAGTAATATTCCATTGAATAAAAATACCACATCTTTTTTTATCCATTCTGCAGTTCATGGGCATTTTGGTTGTTTCCAAGATTTAGCTATTACAAATTGTGCTGCTGTAAACATGGGTGCACATATATCACTGTGACATGACATTTTCAATTTTTCTGGGAAAATACCCAGAAGGGGAATAGCTGGATTGAATGAGACTTCCAATCCTACTTTTTTGAGGAATCTTCACACTCATTTCCACAATGACCACATCAATCTACACTCTCACCACAAGTGGGGAAGTACTTCTTTTTCCCCACAGCCCTGCCAACAGTTGTTATCCGTTGATTTCTTCATGGCAGCCATTCCTTCTGGAGTGAGATGGAATCTCAATGTCGTTTTAATTTGCATTTCTCAAATGACCAGTGATGTTGAACATTTCTTCGTGTATTTATTTGCCATTTGTATTTCTTCATCTGAGAAGTGCATATTCATCTATATGTGTTCTAGATATAAGTCCCAGATGGACAGCTGGCTAAAATTCTTTCCCATTCTGTGGGTTTGCTTTTCACGCTGTTGGAGACTTCTTTTGACATACAAAAACTTAATAAGATGAGATCCCAGTTGTTGATTTTTTGAAGTACTTTCCATGTGGTTTGCATTTTGTTCACCAACTCTTTGCCTAACCCTATGTCTTCAAGACTTCTACCTACCTTATCTTCCAGTAGATTTAGTGTTTCTATTTTAATATTTAGATCTTTAACCCATTTTTAACTTTAGTTTAGTGCATGGTGATAGACATGGGTCTAGTTTCAGTCTTTGGCATGTGGAAAGCCAGTTATTGCAGCACCATTTATTAAAGAGGCTCTTTCTTTGCGTGAACATATTTAGGTCCTTTGTCAAATATAAGGTGGCTGAAGGTCTTTGTAGCTGTGTTTGCATCTTCTAATCTATTCCATTGATCCTCAGGTCTGCCTTTTTGCCAGTACCATGCTGATTTTATCACTGTAGTTTTGTAGTATAATTTCAAGTCAGTGATTGAGATACCTCCTGCCTTGCTTTTGTTGCCCAGGATTGCCTCTGCTATTCTAGGTATCTTCTGTTTCCAAATGAATTTTAGGAATGTTTTCTCTAGATCTGTAAGGTATGTTAATAGTATTTTGATTGGGATTGCATTAAATCTGTGTAACAGTTTTGGGAGCATGGCCATTTTCACAATGTTGGTTCTTCCTAACCAAGAACAAGGGATATCTTTCAAATTTTTGACATCCTCTTCAATCTCCTTTTTTAGAGTACTACAGTTTTCAATGTACAGATCTTTAACATCTTTTGTTAGGTTGATTCCTAAGTATTTCATTTTTTTGGATGCTATTGTAAAAGGTGTTATTTCCATAATTTATCTCTCAGTGAGTTTGTCGTTTGTGTACAGGAATGCTATTGATTTTTGAGTGTTGACTTTGTATCCAGCTACACTGCTGAATTTGCTTATTAACTCCAGTAGTCTTTTGATGGAGTTTTTGGGGTCTTCTATGTAGAGTATCATGTCATCTGCATATAGTGATGTTTTAACTTCTTCCATTCCTATCCTTTTTCCTTCTGTTTCTCTCTCTTGTCTAATTGCTCTGGCTAATTTTTCCAGAACTATATTGAATAGGAGTGGTGATAGTGGGCATCCTTGTCTTGTTCTTGACTCTAGAGTGAGACCTTTCAGTTTTTGTCCATTTAGTATAATTTTGGCTGTTGGTTTGTCATAGATGACTTTTATCAGGTTGAGGTAAATACCATCTATTCTAAGTTTTGAAGGGTTTTTATCATGAACCAGTGTTGGTCTTTGTCAAAAACTTTTTTCTGCATCTATTGAGATGATCATGTGATCTTTGTCTTTGGCTCTTTTGATGTGGTGTATTACTTTTATTTTTTATTTTTATTTTTTGCGGCACCGGGGATTGAACTCACAACCTCGCACCTGCCAGTGCAGGCACTTAAGCCACTGAGCCAAACTCCCTGGCCCTGGTTTTCTGAGGCAGGGTCGCACTGTGTAGCTCAGGCCAGCCTTGTGCTCACGTTGTAGCCCAAGCTGGCCTTGAACTCACAACGCTCCGCCTACCTCAGCCTCCCGAGTGCTGGGATTAAAGGCGTGCGCTACCACACGCAGCTCTGTATTACGTTTATTGATTTGGGTATGTTGCACCATCCCTGCATTCCTGGGATAAATTCCACTTGGTCATGATGTATAATCTTCTTGATGATTTGCTCCATTCTATTTGCCAGTATTTTATTAAGAATCTTTGCATCGATGTTCATTAGGGAGACTGGCCTACAGTTCTCCTTTTTGGTTGGGTCTTTCTCTGCTTTTGGTGTCAGAGTAATACTTGTCTCCAGGAATGAGTTAGGGAGGATTGATTCCCTTTCAATTTCATTGAAGAGGTTGAGGAGTATTGGCATTAAGTCTTCTCTAAATTTCTTGTAGAATTCAGCTGTGAATCCATTAGGACCTGGGCTTTTCTTTGTTGGTAAGTTTTTAATCACATTTTCAATTTCAGTGGCTGATACTGGGTTATTAAAAATTGTTATATCTTCTTGACTCAGCTTTGGTAATTCACACATTTCTAGGAATCTGTCCATTTCCTCTGTTTTCCAATCTATGTGAGAAAAGATTTTCAAAGTAGGTATTCATGATCTTCTGAATTTCCATGGGATCTGAACTAATTTCACCCTTTTGGTTCCTTATTGCATGAATTTGAGTGTTTTCTTTGTTTTTCTTGATAAGGTTAGCTGGAGGTTTATCAATTTTGTTCATTCTTTCAAAGAACCAATTTTTCGATTCATTAATTCTTTGTATTGTTTTCTTAGTCTCAGTTGCATTAATTTCTGTTCTGATCTTTATAATTTCCTCTCTTCTATGAACATTGGGCTTGACTTGCTCTTTTTTTCTTAGAAGTTTGAGGTGTAGCATTAGGTTGTTTGTTTGTGCTCATTTTGTTTTTCTGATGTGGTAATTCATTGCTATATATTTCCCTCTTAGCACCACTTTCATTGAGTCCTACAAGTTTCGGTATGTTGTATCTGCATTTTCATTGAATTTTAGCTATTGTTTAATTTCTTCTTTAATTTCATCTGTAACTCATTGGTTGTTCAAGAGGTTGTTATTTATTTTCCATGGTTTATGAATGTTTTTGTTTTTGTTTTTTGTGGCACCGGGGATCAAACTCACAACCTCACGCCTACCAGGCAGGTACTTAAGCCACTGAGCAAAACCCCCAGCCCCAGTTTTTTGAAGCAGGGTCACACTATGTGGCTAAGGCCGGCCTTGCACTCACGTTGTAGCCCAAGCCAAGTGTACGAATGTTTTGCAGTTTCTTTTGCCATTAATTTCCAGTTTCATTGCACTATGACCAGATAATATGCATGGGATAATTTCAATCCCTTTGCATTTACTTAAGCATGTTCTATCTGCTAATATATGGTCTACTTTAGAGAATGTCCCATGTGCATCTGAAAAGAATGTATATTCTGATGTTGTTGGGTGGAACACTCTGTAAATGTCTACTAAGTCCATTTGTTCATAGGTTTCATTCAGGTCTGTTATTTCTTTGCTGACTTTTTGTCTAGTTGATCTATCTCTTTGTGACAATGGGGTATTAAGGCCCCCTGTTACAATTGTGTTATTGCATATTTGGTTTTTTATGTCTATTAGTATTTGTCTCATGTAGTTGGGTGCTCCCGTATTTGGTGCCTATATATATATGATTATTTTCTCTTCCTCTTGAATTTTTCCCCTAACAAGTATAAAGTGACCTTCTGTATGTCTTTTGATCATTTTTGGTTTGCAATTAACATGGTCTGCAATCAGAATAGCTACCCCTGCTTTTATCTGGAATATTGTTTTCTATCCTTTAACTTTTAGTCTATGAGTTTCCTTTTGAGAGTCAGATTTTTTGTTTGTTTGTTTGTTTTTGTTTTTTTGTACCAAGGATCGAACTTACAACCTCACGCCTGCCGGACGGGTGCTTAGGCCACTGAGCTAAATCCCCGGCCCTATGTTTTGAGACAGGGTGTCACTGTGCAGTTCAGGCTGGCCTTGAACTCACTTTGGAGCCCAGGCTGGTCTCGAACTCACAAGGATCCTCCTGCCTCAGCCTCCTGAGTGCTGGGATTACAGGCATGTGCCACCATGCCCAGCTCAGATGTGTTTCTTTACACAATATATTGCTTGATTCATTCTGTCAACCTATTTCTTTTAATTGGTGAATTCAAACCATTTATATTGATGGATATAACTGATATGTACTGGCTTAACTTTGTCATGTTGTTTTCCTTTTATTGGTTTCCTGCTTTTCCCTCTTGTTTAATTGCTTGCCCTGCCTGGTAGTTTCTTTCTGCTGTTGTTCTGGGAATTGTGGTCATTTTTGTCTTTCTCTAGTATGTCTTCCAGTAATCTGTCTAGAGTTGGTTTGGTGTACATCAATTTCTTCCGTTGTTCTTTGTCATGGAAGTATCTTATTTCTCCATCAATTTTGAAAGAACATTTTGCAGGGCACATCAGTCTGGGTTGAAAATTGTTTTCTTTCAGGGTTTGAAATACTTCACTCCAAGCTTGTCTTGACTTCAGGGTTTGTGCTATGAAATCTGCCATGATTCTAATGGGCTTTCTTTGATAGGTGAGTTGTGTCTTTCCTCTAATAGATTTTAGTATTCTGTTTTTATGCTGAATTTCTGGGATCTTAATTATTATATGGCTGGGTATAGATTTATTTTGGTTATGACTGTTTGGCCTTCTATAGGCCTCACTTATCTGTATAGTCAATTATTTTCCTATGTTTGGGAAATTTTCTGCTATTACTTCTTCAAATAGTTTTTTTTTATGTCATTTGTGCTGACTCCTGCATTTTCATTGACACCTACCAGTCTTATATTGTTTTTCTTTGCATCATCCTGAAGCTGTTGAATTATTTCATGTTGTCTTGTTATTTTTAAAAGTTCTTTTTTTTTCATGATCACTAGCTGCAATCCTCTCTTTGAGATCCAAAATTCTTTCCTCAGCTTCATTCAAATGGTTTCACCAGCTTTCAATGGAATTTTTTATTTCCTGAATATATGTTTGAATTTCTTTCCTGCATTCTGTTTCTTTCCTGTATTGTTCATTCAAGGTTTCCATTATTTTCTCATGCTCCTGTACTTTTTTATCTATGTCTTCTCTAGCTATGCTGAGCAACTCCTTTATGAAGGTTGTCATTTCTTTCTTTACCTGAGAGATTATTTCTAATCTGATTTCCTCTATCGCCTCACGGATTTGTTTCTTTATTTCACTTGCTATCTTTTCAGCAATTTCAGGTGTCTGATTTCTAATATCCTCTATTTCAATGTCTCCTGTGCTTGTTCCTGATGGACTGGATGTTTGAGATTGCATTTTGCTGTTTTGTTTTGTCATTTTCACCTCTTGGGTTAATATTTTGGTCTTTTCAATTCCGCTAGTCTCAACTGTCCATCGTTTGTGTCTTAGGGTCCTACTGTATGGCTGACATTTGTCCAACTGCTGTGTCCCACAATGAAGGGGAGGGGCCAGTCACCTGAATTCCTCCTGCAGGGCCTGTTGAGTGAATCCTCTATTCTTCCTAGGCTGACTAGCCTAGGAATATTGGCATAAGCCAACCCTTAGCTCCTATTGTTACTGCAGTTTTAGGCTGTTCCAGGCTGCCTGATCTACCCGGCTATAGTGTGCACCTCAGCTGGGACCCTACTGTGTCATGGGGATCTCCTAGACCTTTCAAGTTCTTCTGGGTTGCAGGAGGCCTTATTGGCACTCTCCTCCACCTACCCAGTGTAGTCTATATGGAAGGACTCTCCCACACTCTTGCCAGGCTCGCCAAGGTCCTACAGCTGGAGGGGAGGGTTCACTGCTGCTCCTGATTACCCACTGAGGTCCTCTATTTGAGGGAGATAATCACCACACTGTCACAAGCCTGCTGGGGTCCTCTGTGTGGGTGAGGCATTGCTGAGGCTTCTATCAGCCCACCAAGGTTCTGCAGGTAGTGGAAGGGGTTGTAGATGGTCTGTGGGCTGTTGAGGTCTCTGGGTTGAGGGGGAATGGTGACCAATGCTCCCACTGGTCCCCAAGGTCACCAGGGTGAAGGAGGAGTGGTGACTGATGATCCTGCCGGTCCCCAAGGTCTCTGGGGCGAAGGAAGAGTGCTTTTTCTTTCTTCTTAAAATACTGTATCAGATCCCAGAACTGGGTGCCATGGTGCGCACTTGTAATCCTAGCTGGGGCAGGAGGTTTGAGGCCAGCTTGGGGTACATGGTGAGTTTAAGGTCAACCTGAACTTTGTAGTGAGACTGTGTCTCAACAAACAAACAAACAAGTAAACAAACAAGGTCACAGACCCCTCTGAATTCCATTAGTTGGCTTTAAATTGAGAACCTTTAGTATAGGGCAGGAGTATAATTCAGTGATGCAGCACTTATCTATAATGCATGAGGACCTGGGTTACATCCCAGCTTGAAAATAAAATTCAAAACAGAACAAAACCCTTGCAATCTAAAACCCTTGTGGTGTTAATGTATACATTTCCATACCAAGTCGGCTAGTGTTCTAGGAAAATATTCCTAATATATGAAATTCATGCTCGCAGACAACATTTAAGACTTTGTAGACTTCTCACCTTCTCAAATCATAGAAAAGTGATACAGAGTGTGCAGGGCCTGTTAGCTTTGCTACTTGAATAATAGCTGTTCATGTCTGTTTATCCACAAATCTCCCTGCTCGCCCTGTCTCTGATATCCCTAGGGCACTCCCAGTTTTTGGTTTTATATTGCAGAAATCATAGTTTCAGCTTTTAGTTCTCACCAGGCAAAAATTTTTGTTCAAAATTTAGCGAGGGAATATGTCGTTTTTTTGTTGTTGTTGTTGTAGTTTTTGTTTGTTTTGTTTTTCTTCGCTCAAATAAAATTAAAAAAAAAATTTAGCGAGGGATATAATTCAGTGGCATAAGTGCCTTCCTGGCAAACCGCAATCTCCTGAGTTCAATTCTCAGTACCAGGAAAAAAATTACCGTAGTATATCACAGATGTAAGCTAAACACAGGGTTACATGCCTATAATCCCTGTACTTGGAAGGTTGAGGAGAAAAGATTGTGAGTTTGAGAACAACCTGTGCAACTTAGCAAGACCTGTTTCAAAAAAAATCACAGACGTGAACCATAGAAATTTCCACAACCAGGAGTCTGCTATACTTGTGGTAAGAGCTGTTAGCTCCAAATGTTCATTCCAAACATGAAAGCAACTGAAAATAGCAAGAGACTGATCCAAGCTCATATTTACCAGTCTAAACTGTTCCAAAGAACTTTCACCTCCAAAAGGATCCTGCATTTTCTCTTTTTTAAACATTCTTTCCCAGCTCAACAAATCTAGAATAGTATGTTCAGTATACAATACATATTGTCATTACATTAGTTTAGAAATATTTTAAGGATCTCATTCAAAACTACATACAACATAAAGTGGACATAGTACCAAAGCTCTGCTTATCGCCTGCCCTGGTAGATCATACTGACATAGTTGACCATCGAGCAGGATCAACCTGGATATGAAACACATGACAAACTCACCTGGGATTTCTAATAGACTTTTCTTTTCTTTTTTCTTTTTTTTTTGGTTGGCAAATTCTACCAACAGAAAGGACTACACATCCTGTTGCTTGTTTTCCTATGTCCTAATAGTTTATTCCGCAACACTGATATCCACTGATCTTTTATTCCAGTAACCACCAAGGGTGAAAGTCAAATATTCTCTGCTAATTCCCCTGATTTAAGGTTTTCTTTCTTTTTTTTTTTTATTGAAAAGCAACTGTATTTAATGGTGAAAAACAATAACAAAACAAATTTTTTACAAGAGCATCAAAATATGAAATAGTGATAAATCTCATCACAAAATTTACAAGACCTATATGCAGAAAACTAGAAAACATTACAGAGAAATTAAAGATTTCAAGACCTATTTTTTTAAGCAGAAACAAAAAGAATGTAATTCAAAAAGCAAAATTGGATCTAAATATCAAATTCTAATAGGCTTTTCAAGAAGAGAATATTTACAAAGGTACTGTATGGGCTACGTTAAGGAAACTGACAGAAGATGGCAAGGTACCCAGAGATTAGCCACTATTTAGCCTGTCAGAATGCAGAGAAAAAATAGTGTCAAGGGATCTGAGCTGAGAACTAGAGCAGTACAAGACTACAGAAGCTCTAGTTAGAGGGCCGCAGCCTTGGCCATGACTCAGCTAAATAAGGGTAGGGTTAGGGTGAGGCAGAATTGTTGATAGTGATGGAATAAACATCTTGAACTTTCTGTCCTCCCTTTTAATCTCTTGCTGGCACCTACTCCCATGGCCCAACCTATCCAGAATCGTAAATTCAGGGACAAGATGGTGATGCATTCCAAGGAGGTCAGGGCAGAGCAAACAGAAGTCAAAAGTCAGTGTGGAGGAGGGTGAAATGGAGAATAACCAGCACAGGCCCACAGCCCTTTTGATTAGTGTATATACAAAAACAGGTTGAGGAAATTGAAGGCAGTTATCTGGTTTATAATTCAAGTCACTCTTTAAGAGGATGCTTTTAAGGAAGATCTTGTTTGCCAAATGTTTCATATTGATCAAATTGTGTGGATAATTGTTTGTTTACCTTACCATTTTACTTTGCCTTCCTGCTCCCAGTCAGCGGGAATGCCTGGAGCTGTAATCTCTTAAGTGAAGGTGATTTAAATTTAATTGTGTATTTGCTCAAAGGAGAGCACTGCCTAACTTCAAAAAACAAAATACCTCTTGTTCGAACTGTGTCTTAAAATATTGAAAGTTAAAGGAATGATTTGAAGGAGAGCCTGGACTTAAAATTGCCTAGAGCTACATGATTCACAGGATTCTGACTCTTGTCTATTTAGGTGAAAAAAAGAGTAAACATGTTTATAAATGTCAGACATGGCCCAATTGTGACTGTTGGTGCAGACAGCCAGAGCCAGCATTTAAAAATTATTCAAAGGGCTTGATTCAATATCATTGCTGACCAGAAGTCTGGAAAGAACTGATGTTGATATGCTTGGAAAGCTCTACCGTTCTCTGATCCTCTGTCCCTGCACATAAGAACTTCTTTAAAGGGCCAGAAGCCCTTATGCTTTAGGCTAGACATTTTACCTTCAAACACTGACCAGAAAAAATTATCTGTCTCCTGCCTTACCACTATACACCTAGTGTCTCACCTTGAGCTCAAGTTGACTGTCATTCATTGAAGAATTCTATCACAGCATTTATATTTCTTGTAGATAGGATATCATTCTGAGAATTTAATACAGTTCACATAGTAGTACCATTACTATTTTTCCACCATGGTAACCAGTAAGACTTCTTCCTATAATGCATTATACTTCAAAGTATTCATCTGGTTTTTTTTTTTCTGTTTTCCCTTGTGCCTCTTCATTGTCACTGACAGGATAAGGACCAATTTTACTCTTTCAGTTTACACTGAAGACCAAATAAAGGTACAGTAAGCCCCAACTTAGTAACAAGTTCTGTTTCAGGAGAATGTTCTTAAATCAGATTCATTTGTAATCCTGTTACCCTATCCTTGACAAAAAGGTGGATATGGGACACATGAAAGGAGAACCTCAGTCTTTGGTGAGACACAATGAACAGGACCAATTGGGAGTATCTTTGTTGAGGGAGGCAACAGTAGACAAACATTTACTATTCCACATTCACTTATTGACTCATTCACTTATTTTACTTTTTTGAGCATCTCACTCCATAATTTAGGCTAGCCTTGTACTCACTATGTAGCCCAGAGTGGCTTCAAATTCACAGTGATCCTCCTAATTCAGCCTCCAAAGTGCTGGGCTTACAGGCATGTGCCACTATGCCTGGCAAGTTCCACATTTATTTAAAGAACTATGTAAGTTGGATTAAATTCAGCAACTTGTGACTGAAAATCCTTAATAATAGTGGCTTAAGAAGCAAGAAGTTTATCTCTCATGTAATACAAGTCTACAAATAACCATACTCTTTCTAATTACTCTGCCAACCTCTTTCTATAGTACGGTCTCAGAATTTGCCTTCCTGTCTATATTCCAGGAACAGAAAGGAAGAAGAAAGAACAACTAATCCTTCTGTGAAAATACTCTAATCTGCTGGAAGAAAAAAATAGGTCGAAATATTGAAGACATAGGTGTAGGTAGACACTTCATGAACAAAACACAGACCACATGGGAAACACTACAAAGAATAAACAAATGGGATCTCACCTTATTAAAAAGCTTTTGCACAGCAAAATAAATCACCAACAGACTGAAATGACAACCCACAGAGTGGGAAAATGTTTTAGCCAACTATCCCTCAAACAAAGGACTTATATCTAGAACATATAAAGAATTTTTATAAAATTAGACCCCCCCAAATTCAAAGACCCAGTCCAAAAATGGGCACCTGAGATGAGCACACACTTTTCAGAAAAAAATGGCAAATAAATGCATGAAAAAATATTCAACACCATTGGTCATTCAAGAGACGAAAATTAAAACAACACTGAGATTACATCTCATCCAAGAAAGAATGGCTATCATCAAGAAATCAACCAATAACAAATGTTTGTGGGACTGTGGGGAAAAAGGAATCCTTCTCTGCTGTTGGTGGGAGCATAGACTGGTGCAACTGCTGTGGAAATCAGTGTGGGAATTCCTCAAAAAACTAGGATTAGATGTCCCATTCGACTCAGCTATTTCTCTTCTGGGTATCTTCCCAGAGGAATTAAAAATATTATACCACAGCAACATATGTTCACCCATATTTATAGCAGCACAATTTGTAATAGCTAAATCTTGGAAACAATCCAAGTACCCATCAATCATAGAATGGATAAAAAAGATATGGTTATTTTTTAATACAATGGAGTACTATTCAGCCATAAAAAAGGATAAACTTGAGACTTTTATAGGTAAATGGGTGCCATTTGAGAACATACTCATAAGTGAAATAAATTAGACTTACATGTGCAAACATTGTATTGTCTCCCTAATGTGAGAAACTGAAAGAGTAAATAAGATCCAAAGTGAACAATAGATATTGTGAAAAGAGAAGAAACTGTTCAAAAAGAAAGAGAAACTGGGGTGGGGGAAAGGAGAAAAGAAAGAAAGGAAAAGGGAATATATATACATATACACACACACATATATATATATATATATGGTAGTTAAGATACAATATTAATTTCTCTTAGTTCATTGAAAAGAAAGGTTTGTGCAATATTTTTGGTCAATTTTTCATGCCTATATCTTGTACTCCGAGTAACTACTTTGAAGATAACAATACACAGTGTATTAACCATTGTTACTCTCCTATTAGCTTGCTTTGAAATTTTGTTCTGTTTTTTCTCTTTAAAATTTTTTAAAAAAGAAAATGTTCTAGCATCTTCTGTTATAACATCTCATATCTGTTGACCACACCTTAGTCACACTTAGCTGCAAAGGAGACAGAAAAATTATACTTTTTACTCTAAGAATCAAAAACTGTGTATTCTACTTCTAAGAAAGAGAGGGAACACATGATGGGGAAGAGTGATTGTCTCTTTCACAGAGATAATCACAGTGATTTTTAATATACAATGGAGTAGGAGATTAGAGGGAGAAAGATAAAAGGGCAGATATATGTTTTAAGAGTGGAAGTATGCTAAAATAAAATTAGTACCCATAATGTAACCAAAGGTGTAGGAATGGATAACTTTAATATACTTGTACTTTACTCAGTAGAAGATGGAACACTCACAGTAGGGCCAGAGGATAGACAGTGATTCTGAACTAGAACCTGGTCAGGGAGGGTTGTGGTAAAAGCCAGCTGTGTAATTTGCAAAGCCCAGCACAAAATAAAAGTGTAGAACCCCCTGTTCAAAGAGAGCACTGCTAACACTGTATGCAAATGAGATATCGTTGGGAGTGACAAGAAAGAGCACACACATGCCATACATATCTCCTCAGATCACTTGCAGACTCCATTTCCCAATCAATTCTCACTGGGCTTCATTTACAGCATATAAATTCAAAGGTAATTATTAAGATTTTCAAGACAGTGACAGCAAGGTGTGAAACCAAGGGCATGGCCCTTTTGAGCATGAAACCCTGTGTGACTGTGCAGGTAACATGCTCATGAAGCCAGTCCTAGAGATGTGTCATTCATACCCTCCTTCCAGAGAGTACTGATTGCATGTGAGGAATGTGGTTAGCACATGCTTTCCAGCTGTGATTTTCTTCAGAATTTGCCTCAGCTTTATTGTTATTGGAGTTTTTAGGGTAAAAACCTCCAATCCAGAGGGTTCCAACAGACCAGGCTTAGCCACCCATCCCATAATAGCAATCAAGGGGATGAGTAGTGATGTAGGACAGGAAAAGAGATTTAATCAGCATGATTATTCTGGAAAGCAGAAAGAAGTTCAAGATCTGTCTTTAGGAGGCTAACAGAAACTTTGGAGTTTTATAGAAAAGGGAAAAATGCAAGGGATAGAGATTTACATGGCTGGGTGGTTGTATAGCTGGGTAATACTCGTCCAATTGTGATCTGGTTGGTCAGTGTCTTGGGACTGGCCAACCAGATCACAAGGAGCAAATGTGTTCCAGTCATGAGTTGATGACTCCTGCTTAGGGGACAATCTCAGTCCACATCATGGGGTAATTTTTCCCACTTTGGGTGCGTGTGACATCATCACGGAGTAGTCTGTAAGTATCTGCTTTCCCTGACATCTAACGTGGCTGCAGGTTTAGGAGAATGACTCTAGGCATTGCTCCAGGAGTTCTGAAACTGGACTTTATAAAAGTTGACAATGAATGCCCTTGAAAATCCTGAAATTATTTAGTTACACTTATCTTGTTCTCAGCCTTAAAGGGAGATTAAATAGGCCAGTAAACTTTAGGGCTAATAAAACTTGTATTATAGACTTTCCTTAAGTGATTAACATGCCTAAGTGTAGAGCTAAGCAGGAAATTTGACCCAAAGTTTCAAAGCAATCAAAATTTCATCCTGCTTCTAGTTAAACTTTGGTCATTTGCAGGCCCAGCCTCTAAGTCCCCGTTACAATATTCTTGGGGGAAGCACAAGCAATGACTAAGCAAAACAATCTTCTTAGATTAACCTCCAGTGAATAACTAAGTAAAGCTGTGGTACTGGAAACCAGCCATTTACACCCAACTTGAAGTCCATTTGATGGGCACAGTTTACTCAAAGGTCCCACTAGGCTGGCAGCAACCTTTGAGATTTGCATTTCCTTCTGATGGCTCCCCTTGCCCAATCCTGCTTCTTTCCAATCCCCTTTTAGGGGTGCTACTCCCAATAAACCTTTTGCATTCCTAGCTCCATCTCAGTTCCAATTTCCCAGAGAACCCAATCTGTGAAAGATTCATATGGAGGTAATGATTTAATCTAGAAAAATAAAATTCAAGTCAGGCATGGTAGCACACACCTATAATCCCAGCACTCAGGAGGCTGAGGTAAGAGGATCGGTGAGAGTTTGTGGCCAGTGTGGGCTACAGAGTGAGTTCAAGGCCAGCCTAACTATACAGACCTTGTCTCAAAAAATTGTTTTTAATTAAAAAAAATTTCATGCATAAGGAGAATGAAGCCCAGGAAGAAGCACAAATAAAGGGAATGTAATAAGACAGAAACATTGTATTGCTATGGTTTGATGCATACAATCTATTGGGGGAAGGTGGGAAAGGAGAATGGAGGACCAAATCAGGAAATTGACAGTTGTATAATACCAGTAATTTGACTACAAATGTTTCCTAGGTTTTACCAAATAACAATATTTTAAGAGTTGAAGTGTTAGCATTTCAGCAGTTATATATATATATATATATATATATACATATATATCAAGTATAATTGCTAAAGTCTTATGTGAATTAAATTTCAGTGATGTTGGTGAGCATAGAAAAACCTATATAAGTGCATTTCCTGGTTATGTCCTATGTTATTTAACATGTTAGCTTTGAAGGGAGCCATATGAAGAGTACACAGGATCTCTGTGACATTTTTGCAAATCTCTGAATTTATAACTATTTCAAAATAAAAACCTAATTATAGCTTTGTGTTTAAGTGATGCTCTCTCATCCTATATATTTTGCTTTATACAGTTGAGGCATATTCCACTTAAATTTTTATTATGCTGTTTTTATTCACTCAATATTGTATACTCATTTTCTTTTTTTATTTTTAAGAGAATAAAAACAAACAAAACAGAATAAAGCCAATCAAAACATAACAGTGAAAATGATATAGGACTTCAAAACAAGATAATAGGAAATCAACAATGGCTGCCATAATGTATAGTCCTTTTCATAAGCCATGATCACAGCTAAATACCTCTAGTTCTTTTTTTTTCATCTTTTTGTCTTTTTGAGACAGTCTTGCTGTGCAGCTCAGGCTGGCCTTGAGCTCACTTTGTAGCCCAGACCGGTCTCAAACTCACAATGATCCTCCTGCCTCAGCCTCCCTAGTGCTGGGATTATGCATTACCACTCAGTTTCAAGATACTGTTCTCTCTTATCTGCTATTTTAGTTGCTATTCCTTTCATAATACATTATAGCAAACCATAGTATGTAAAAACAACCACTTCAACTCACTCAAAAATACAGGAAGGAATTGGCTGAATGGTTCTTGCTTGGAACTTCTCATGGCATTGTAGCCAGGTGTCATCCAGGGCTGTAGTTGCCTAAACGCTCAGCTGGGCTGGATGTCCAAGATAGTGCATTCAAGGGATTTCAGTTGTGATCACACCTTAGGATGTTGCCCAGAGTATCTAACACATGACTTTTTAAGTATAGGTATCTCCGTCAAACTTCTACGTGATGAACAACATCTATCATAGCAAGCATCCCAAGTAAGGCAGGTGGAAAGTTCATGAACTTTTATAGCTGTCTTTAGTCTGTTTTGGCTACTACGACAAAAATCCTTAGGTTTGATAATTTATAAACAACAAAAATATATTATTCACAGTTCTGGTGACTAGGATGTCCAAGATCAAAGTGCAGAGTCATTGTCTGTTGAGGTGCATTCCTCTTTGTTTATATGGTAGAAGTAGCAGAAAAGACACACAGGCTCTCTAGAGCCTCTTCCACAAGGGCTCTAAGAACATTCATGAGAGCGAAACCCTCATGAACTAATCATCTCACCAAGGTATCACCCCATTTAATACCATCACCACCAGGATTATGTTCAACCTATCAATTTTGAGGGGCACTAATATTCAGACTATAGCAATACCTAGCCTCAGAAGTCACATAACATCACTTCTACCAAACTCTATTGTTTGACACTATCCCACAATTCAAGGGTCAAAACTCTTACAGACTAATCATCACAAAGTAACCTGGATTATTCTTCTAAAATTAAGATCAAATTATTAGACTCTTCTACTCAAAACCTCAAATCGTTTTTCATCTCAGAAAAAAATTCAGTGTAATTAGCATAGTTCACAGGTCTAATAAGATCTGACCCACTCTTTCCTCTCCTTCCCCCATTGCTCATTTCACTTCAACTTGTGGGTTTCTGTGCTGTTCCTCAAACAAACCTAATGTATTTCTAGTTTTATTTCTTCATATTTGTGGTTTTCATTGTGGTTTCCCTAGAATGCTATTTTCCTAGATACCTTCCCAGTTTTCAGCCTTATTTTTCTGGAGTGTGTCCTCAAGTTTCCTTTCTTATTTTGCTTGTATAAAACTGAATTTCTTGGGCCAGGGATATGGCTCAGCAGCACAGCAACTGCATGGCAAGTGTGAGGTTGTGAGTTCGATTCCAAAACAAATAAACAAAAAACTCTTTTGCCTTCATCTGTCATCTTAGTAAAGAATTTGACTCAAAATACTTTTTCCTCTGTACATTTGTCTCCCAACATTTAACACTGAAGCAATTTCAAACGGAAAAATAGTTAAAAGGACACTTTGTTCCACACTAATACACCTTTCACATAGATCCACCAATTGTCTTATACATATACATATATAGCCACATTTTTAATATTTGTTTGGGTTTTTCAGCATTATTTGAAAACAAGTTGAAACACTCATGGTATTTCACCTCAAAGTACTTCAATCTGCATTTTCGAAGAATAAGAACATTTGGAGAAAGAGATGTGCCTCTCAAGATCCCACCATGTTGGGCAGGGAGGCTCCAACCAGGAGACAACTAGCCTGCCTTCCTGGTGAGTGTGCATGACCAGCACAGACTCCAGGAGGAGAAAGAGATGTGCCTCTCGTAGGCCTACCAGCGTGCATGCTAAGTATTAAGGACTCCCCCCGCCTGCCTCCCATAGGCAACCTGCTGGTTCAGAGGACTGGCTAAGTTGATAGCAACTATGGTATATAAAGAAACTAAATGCTTGTATTGTTCAGTTGATTTTGTAGGCCTGGAGTCAGCAGTCTTGAGCATCTCTTGGGAAGACGATAGTATGCAATGTAGCAAATATGGGGGATTCTCCTCTGTCTTGTCTTTGAGGCCCAATATTGTTCTCATTGTTTTGCTTTATTCTGATTATTTTTTTTTGCTTTATTTCATACTCTGTTTTAATTGGTTTTATTGTGCTTTATTTTTGGTTTGATTTTACTATACCTGATGGAATGGTCAACTATTCTGAAAGTAACAAGACATTCGATAGTAGCTATTGTTTTCCTAGTATCTTTCTTTGAAGTTCTGTACCAGTTCTACTGCTTTGTTTTGATTGACCTTGTTCTGTTATGTTTTGTTAAATTTTAGTATCTTTAAAATAAAAAAAGAATAAGAACATTCTTCTCCAATACAAGTATATTATCACACCTAGAAAAATTAATATTAATCAATAATGTCACCAAATGTATAATTCATATTTAAACTCTTCAACTGTCATAATGTCTATAGCCTTTTAGTTTTCCAGCCTAGAATCCAATCAAGTTTCACACATAGTCTATGGCCATATTTCTTCATTCTCTTAAATCTTAGATGCTGGAGAATCAAGCCCAGTGTCTAATGCATGTTAGAAAAGTGCCCTACCATTGAGCTATATCCTAGCCCTATTGTTTTAATCTTGAACAGTCCTCCTGTCTTTTAATTTTTCACAGTATTGATTTGTTTGAAGGATCTAGGCCAAGTACTTTGTAAAATGTTCTATTCTCTAGATTTGTTTGATTGTTTCTTCATGATTAGGTTGAAGTTAAACATTTTTGGTAAGAGTATTGTATAGATAATAATTGTGTACTTATGGCACCATATTAGAGGACATAGATTAGATTAGTAATGATCAATGATCTGAAGTTCAATCACTTGATACAGGTGCTGGCTGCTAGATATCTGTAAAGGAATGTTTTTTTCCTTTATAGTTCATAAAATAATCTATAGAATGATACTTAGAGGAGTTGTGAATAAATTTTTTCCCAACAATCTTTCCCTCAATGGTTTTAGCACCTGCTAAGATCCTTGCTTATATCAATTATCACAAGAGTTCAAAGTGGTGAGTTTTTAGTAATTATTTCTTATCACCTAATATTTTTCTATAAAGAAGAGCTTTCTACTTTTAATCCTCTTCTCTGTAAGCTTTAGTACTCATTTATTTTATTTATTTATTTACTTTTGGTACCAGGTATTAAACTCATGAACTTGCACTTGCCAGGCAGGAGCTTGTGCTGCTGAGCTAAACCCCCAGCCCCTGTACTCATTTATTTTAATATAACACAGTGGGATGATAGTTTTACTAACATTTTTATTAATTATCATCATAACTTTTGATGTTTGAATTGTTCCAAATTTATTAAGAAACACTACTTATACAAAAAATTTGCCCTCTGATTGGTAAATAGTATCTGGTTTGGAGGACACTATAAATAAATTATAAATAATTGGTACCATTATAACCTTAGGCTTTCTTTAGTGTGGTGACTTTCTTTAATGTGGTTCCATGCCAGGAAATCTGGAACTATGACTGTTAAATTATTACAGAAGTTATTGCTCCTATGAGGCATAAGGCTGCTAACTCATTAGATTCCACACTTGTATGATGGGAAATCATGTTTCCTTATACCTAAACTACCACTTGGGAGTTGTAATGACTTGTGTCTAGATGTCTCCCCAAAGTCTCATTCAGTCATAGGTTGGGATTTTTCAGAGGTGGCTGAATCTAGAGTCCATGACTGATTCATGGTGCAGTGCTAGGATTAAGGGTGCTAGGATTAAGAGTGGGTAATTATTAAATCAGCCCACCAAGCCAGGTGTGGTGGCACACACCTTTAATCCCAGAACTTGGGAGGATGAGGTAGGAGGAGTGTTGTGAGTTCGAGGCTGCCTTGGGCTACAACACAAACACAAGGCCAGCCTGAGCTACACAGTGTGACCCTGCCTAAAAAAAAAAAAAAAAACACGGCCGGGAGTTTGTCTCAGTGACTTAAGCGCCTGTCTGACAGGTGCAAGGTTGTGAGTTCAATCCCTGGTGCAGAAAAAAAAAATCAGCCCACTGATTGGTTTAGCACTGCCTTAATTCCAGTAGCCTGGATACAATATAAGGTACAGAAAGAGGCTTGTCTTGCCCCTTGCTTGCTTGTCTACCTTCTGCCTGCCATTAACTATTTCTCCTTTGTGATGATTGTCTGCCATGCCATCTACCTTGGAGCCAACTGACTATGGACTGAAACCTCAACAAACCATGAGCCAAATAAATGTTTCCTCCATTAAATTAGGCATCAGGTATTTTGTCTTGGCAACGAGAAAAGTAACAATGACAAGAGACTATAATGAATAGCTTCAGTCAAGTTATTTGGACTACTGCATGATCAAGGACTTTCATTGAAGGAAAACTCTGAATGCTGCCCTGCTGGCAAGTGGTAGCTTCTATTCTGTATTTCTTTGAACAGGCTGATGCCAAATATGGATAGTTTTATATATCTGAGCGTTTAGTCAAACCCATGAATACCCCCCGTGGAAACTGCACTACTGAAAAGAATACTCAGGGAAATTTTACTTCTTTCCCTATCACTTGCATCCCTTTCTCATTCATTTATGATTTATCTTTGTTTCTTTTTTAAAATGTAAGTAAATTTCTTACATAAAGATACAAATACACACACATATACACATAAAGATATACCATATACATTCTTTTGCACTTTGATTTTGTCATTTGGCAAAATCCTGAAAACCATTCCATATTAATTTATAGGGACCATCTTCATTTTTAGTGGCTATGTAGGATACGTCAGAGTTCATACAACCAGTCTCCTATGTGTGGACATGTACACTGTTTTGAATACTTTGCTATCAAAAATGGTTCTAAGCCTGGTGTGGTAGCCTGGAGAGACTGACGCAGGAGGATCACAAGTTCAAACTCAGCTTGGGTTACACAACAAGATCCTATCTTGAAAACAATAATAATAATAATTTCAGAAACAGGATGTTTTAGGCCGTGCCTGTACTCCCAAATAAATAGGGAGACTAAGACAGGAGGATTGCAGGAGTTAAAAGTCAGGCTAGACAATTTAATAAGATTCTATCTCTAAAATTAAAAAAAGAATCCACAATAATTAACATTGTACATATGCTTTTCCCATTTGCAGAAGTATATCATTATCATAAATTCTAGGGGTAAATACATGTGGTTTTGTTAAATATTACCAAATTCCTCACCACAGGTGTTGTACCATTTTGCATTTGAGTCAGCAATGTATGAGTGTGCAATACACGTCTGTAAGCAGAGAATAAATTTTTCAAAACCAGGTGGTGTTATCCCTGGGAAATGCATGACACTATATCTCCATGAAAGAAAATCACAATATCATAAGGAGAAAATACTTTGAAATATGCATGACATAAATGAAAAGTAAGCGGGCTAAAATCAGAATTTAAAGTAAAAAGCAAAGCAAAAACCTAAAATGAAATGATATAGTTAAAATTATGCATTAGCAGCAGTACCACCAGAATTAGAAATGCATAAAACTAAATAAGTAAAATGAAGAGTAAATTCACTAAACCCTGTCAGATACCAGAGTAGATAAGGACAGATATGAAAATAATGATAAAAGACAGAAAACTGCTCCAATAGGATAATTGAGTTAGTCAGGTTTTTGACTCAGTGACAATACACTTAAGATAATCAATTTAAAATAAGGAAAGATTTATTCTGGCTCATAGTGTCAGAGGCTTCAGTCCATGGCCACTTTGCTCCATTGCTTTTAGAGCAATATCAAAGTGGAAGTGTACGGCAGAAGTACCATGAGGTTGTCAAGGAAGTAACCAGAGAGATTGGAGGAAGCCATATTCCCATTATCCCTTTCAAGGACAAATTGAAAATAATTTAACTTCCTCCAACTAAACCTCACCTCTCATAGGTTCCACCACTTCTCAATAGCCCCACAGGTGGCGACCATGTCTTCAAAAATGGGACTTTAAGAGACATTTAAGAGTCAAACCATAACAATTATAGCTATTTTTCATGAAGAAATCAGCACTTAATAATAGAGGCAATAATCCAAGTTGGAGTAGGAAAACACTGTTCTATCATAAAAACCAATAAAACCCCCAAATTTCAAATTCACAGACTGTACCAGCATGCTGGTACATGCCCATCATCCTACTTACTAGGGAAACAGAGGTAGGAGGATTGAAAGCTCAAGGCCAGTCTGGCCAAAAAAAAAGCAAAAATTCACAGACAGAAATGATATATGATACTACACATACATACAAGCACCATCACAAACTTGTTAATTTCAGGGATAAATAAAGCAATTTCCTATAAGAATTTTGGAGGTGAACATCTCTTTAAGATTTTTTTTTTTTTTTTTTCCGGCACCGGGGATTGAACTCACAACCTCGCGCCTGCCAGGGGAGGCGCTTAAGGCACTGAGCCAAACTCCCAGCCCTGGTTTTTTGAGGCAGGGTCGCACATGTAGCTCAGGCCGGCCTTGAGCTCGCGTTGTAGAGTCGGCCTCGAACTCACAACGCTCCGCCTACCTCAGCCTCCCGAGTGCTGGGATTAAAGGCGTGCGCCACCACGCCCGGCTCTCTTTAAGATATTAAATGAAACCCGGGAGGCTGAGGTAGGAGGAGCGTTGTGAGTTCGAGGCCGGCTTGGGCTACAATGCAAGTGCAAGGCCGGCCAGAGCTACATAGTGTGACACTGCCTCAAAAAACCAGGGCTGGGAGTTTGGCTCAGTGGCTTAAGCGCTTGCCCTGGCAGGCGCGAGGTTGTGAGTTCAATCCCCGGTGCCGAAAAAAAAAAAAAATTAAATGAAGCTACCAAATATAAATTTCTCAAATTAATGTTTAGAAAATATCATCATCCCAATTAAATTAACCAAGAGAGTTCTTCATGGATCACGGAAATCCAAAATTCATTTAAAAATATAAGACTATATTAATGGAAGAAATATGTATAAATATTGCAAATAATTTGGAAAAAAGATTGTCAGAAAGAGAATAATTTCTCCTTCTGGCAAAAATCTACAATGAAGCAACAATGAATAAATCAGTGTGGCACTGATGTTGATGTGGCAAAAATAAGCAATCAATACTACTGAAGAGACAGTTTCAAAACATATCTTCATATTTTAGTTACATTATATGAGATAAAATTAATCAGTGGAGTATGAAAATATTTTTCAGTGGATAATCTGTAATAAAATCTGTTTTTGAATTGTCAACTGTATGTGAGGAGGGACTATTTAGATCATCACCCATCTTCACATGACAAAATATATATTTTGAGATTGTTTTAAAAATATCAAACAACCAAAAAACTAGAAGAAAACAGATTTTTGTCCTTCACATCTTAGAAGGACAGAAGGGAGGGAAGAGGAATGCGAAAAAAAAAAAGAATCAAGATATATCATGTACAGGTACAAATTCCCTATGATGAATGAGATCATTATGTATACCTAAAATATACCAATGAAGTCAATTAATTTTAAAAAGTGGAAAATCAAAGAAATACAAGAACCCTTTTAGTTTAAAGCAATGAAGGGCTGGAAATATAGTTCAGTGGTAGGGCATGTGCTCAGCATGCATAAGGTCCTGGTGTTAATCTCCAGCACAACCAAATAAATAAATAAAGTAATAGAAAAATTACTAAACAATAGATATTACCATGGAAATTTAAATTTTCTGCACATTTAAAATATCACAAACAGCACAAAGATATATCATTAAAGTATTTTTGTTGAAAATAATAGATCAAAGGTATTATATAAACTACAGAAATCAGCCACAGAAAGTTGTGAACTGATTCACAACAGAAGAAAATGAAATGGCTAATATATGGACAAAGAAGTCATCAATAATCAAAGAAACACTGACAAACAATAATGCCATGCTAACTTTTTACTTTTCAAGTTAAAAATGGTTAAAATGTTGACTTGCTTAATGCTGGAGTGAGTGTAATAAGTCAGATTTTCTTAGATGTTGCCAATGAAATATAAATTTATATGGTCTTTTGGGTAATTTCTGTTGAAAACCTTTAAAAAGACTCCTGCTTTCTTACCCCCATAATCTTATTTTTAGTATTTTATCTTGAGGCAATCCTAAGAAATAGATATAATATTTTAGGCACAAAATGCTCATCCCCATGTTATATATTATATTAAAAATTGGAGAATACTAAATGCTTAATGTTAGAAGACAATGGTTGAATAAATTACAGTATATGAATTGAATGCATAATGTAGATTTTTAAAAATTAAAATATCAACATGTATTGAGTAATTACTATGTCAGGTACTACATTGTTTTACATTCATTTGCTCATTTAACCCTCACTTCAACCCTGCCAAGTGGTGTGTGCCCCTTTCCCCCCTTTTCTGTCCCTGAATGGCTAATCTGAATGGATTGCATTAGTAGGCTTCCTTGCTGACTTGCTTCTGTTTGGATTAGGTCCCTGTGTCGCCAGGAAGTTCAGGGTTCTTTCCTTGAGTTCAGATATAAATCAGGACTCAGCTAAGTGCAGCTCTGCCAGTGGTTCTCATACCACTGAACCATATCAGATAATGCTAAATGCTGCAACTTGACACAGTTGTCTGCTGGTCTCTGTTGCTACTCACTAGTGCCAAACACAGTGGGTCAGTTGTTCTGGGTGCTGGTCTCAGTGGCTGATCTTCACCAGCTAAGCTCTTCAAGGCTAACAGCCTCTAGTGTTTATTGCTCCTTCTTTGGTTTTTTGTTAGTTTTGTTTTGTTTTTCTTAGTGGTTCTGGGGATCGAACCCAGGGCCTTGTGCATGCAAGGCAAGAGCTCTACCATTGAGCCACATCCCCAGCCCTACTACTCCTTCTTTGAAAGTGACTGCTCTGTTCACACTACTCAGGAAACCTGAGTAGATTTATTGAAATTTCTAAGCCCACACTACCTAAGAAATCACAAGCAGACAGATAGGACTAACGGAGTGAGGCTTTATTTTAACATGATCTGTGCAGCAACATAGGGTAGTTGGTACATACAGCCTTGAGACTAACACAAGAAATGTTAGCTAGGTGTGGTGGCATGTGCCTGTAATCCCAGCACTCAGTAGGCTGAGGCAGTAGGATTGTCATGAGTTCAAAGCCAGTTTGGCCTACATAGTGAGACCTTGTCGAAAGAAAGAAAGAAAGAAAAAGAAAGAAAGAATAAAGGAGAAAAGAAAAAGAAAGAAAAGTGAGGGGTGCACTCCTTATATAGCAGGCCTCTGACTGATCCAAGGGTAAGCATATACTTGTCTTAAATTCAGACCTGCTGATTGGTCCAAGTGTAGGCCTGTGATTGGTTCAAATGGGCAAGTCGGGGGAGGGGGTGTCTGTGTCAACCACAAGTGCCATGACAGTGATTCCATGAGAGAGCAGGGCAGTGAAAGCTGTTTGATTGATGCCTGTCGCATCTCCATGAAAAGTGGTGGAACTGAAATCTTTGGGAGGGCTAGCTGTATATATCACAGCTTATTGGTGTTTGCAGAGGTCACAAAGCAACCTCAGGGGAGGCAGGAAGATACTGGATACTGAGGCAATAGGTAAGTTGTCCCAGTTCATTCTAGGGGGAGGGAAAGCAAAGTGAAGAAAGGAAAGACACATACAACTGTTTGTCAAACTTTGGCCCTTCTGGCTGGCACAGGAAATAAAAACCAAAGAATCAGGGGCTTTTGTGTCTCCTCTGGAGAGAAGCTGCGGAAGACTGGAAAGAGAGAGATTGGAAACTTTGAGTATTTATTCTCCAGGCTCTGTCCCTGCCAGCTCTCTGTGAGCTGGCTGCCTCCCTTCCCAAACAGCTGCTTAGGCTAAAACACCCTCATCACTTTCTTTGAAGAATTCATAACTTTGGTATCCCTGTATTTATCTACTCTTGCTCCCTTTGGCCCATGATTCACATGGCAAGCAGACAAGCCTTTTCAAAATGCAACATCACATACTGCCTCTTTGCTTAAGATTCTTGCAGTGGCTTCCAGTGCTCTTAGGTAACACACGAAGATCGTTTGTTTGTTTTTTAATTTGCACTGCGAGGGATTGAATATCAGGGACTTGTGAATGTTGGGCAACCATCCTGCCACTGAGCTACATCTCCATTTTAAGGTCAAGGATCTGACGTTGGTCCTACTTGCCTCAGCAGCCTTGTCTCCTGTGCATCTCACTTTGCCATGGCTCTACTGGTTGCCTTTCAGTTGTTCCATCATGAAGCATGTTATTTCTATGACAGGGCTGTTGACCACATTTTCCACTGCCTTTTTTGTAAAACTGGGGGTTGAACCAGGACCTTTCCACTGAGCTACATTCTCAGTCCCCCTCCCCTTTTTAAGACGGGATTTTGCTAAATTGCCCAAGTGGGATTTGAATTTGGAATCCCCCTGCCTCAGCCTCTCAAATCACTCCCTCTCTCTGGAATATTTTATATTCCCTCTCCTTTAGGTAACCTGTAAAGTGATCAGGCCACCTGTCAAATAAAATTTGTGGGACAGCCGGGGGACCACGGCCCATGCCTTTAATCCCAGCACTTGGGAGACTGAGGTAGGAGGACTGTTGTGAGTTTGAGGCCGGTTTGTGCTACAACGTGAGCACAAGGCTGGCCTGAACTACGTAGTGTGACCCTGTCTCAAAAAACTAGGACTGGGAATTTGGCTCAGGGGTTTAAGCACCTGACTGGCAGGTGCAAGGTTCAGAGTTCCATTCTCGGTGCCACAAAAAAAAAAATTGTGGGAGGCCATGCATTTGGACTGGGCACCTGCACTGGGTACAAACCAAACCAATGTAGAATTTGATCACAGTGACTGGCCTTTGGTCTGTTGCAGAATCCTTTGAAGCCAATTAACCAGTTAGGCTGTAATCAATCAGCCGGTTGAGTAAGCTGTATCAATTTACTTCTGTATATTTCACTTCCATTTTTCAGTAGATGCTGTCTGATCTCATTGTTGATAGTCACTCTGAGAACCTGTTTTGGTTTTGGGAGCTGCCCGAATCATTTTTTGTTTGTTTGCTTAACTTTGTGTTTTCGCTTTTATTTTATGTCAAGATAAACTCCTTGACATAATTGGCCTGAGGAATTTTTCCTCACTAAGGATCTTTCCAACCTAACTTTGGTCAGAGTTTCTATTTACCCACAAAACATGGGGTTGTCTATCATTAGATGATGGTTCCTGTCATGCATTGCCTGTATTATCTCTAATACCTTGTTCCGTGCCTACCACATAGTGTGAAGTCAAGTATTTGAATGAAACGAAAGGAAAGCAATGGTAATAAGGAGCAAGTTGGGTACAATCACATTAGAAAGAACTGAATTCTTCTTGAGTATTTCTTCTCTCTATGCTTCAAAAGCTACCACAATGAAAATGATTCCAACTTATTCCAGAGTCTCAAGTCCTTTTCTAAGAAGTAAAAGCTATTTAAAAAAGGATAAAACTACATGTATATTTCCTTACAGCTTATCTAACAAGATATTTTATACGGAATGCGCATGGGAAGGCACAGAAATATTTTAGAGGTGTGGAAAGGTATCTAGTTAACTTTGCGGAGTTCTCATCACCCTGAATTCCTGTCATACTTTTTTTTAGACAAAGTCTAATTATGTTTTCAGGCAAGCCTTGAATTCATTATGTATCCCAGGCTGGCCTTGAACTTACAGTGATCCTCCCAACTCAGTCTCCTGAGTGCTGGGGTTACAGGCATGTGCCACCATGCCCAGCAATTCACCTACATTTGAGGGGTCCAGTGACGACAAATTCAGCTTTCGGAAGTTAAGAATAAAATTGGAAATTTAAGGAGGGGATAAAGTAGCAACACTGAAGGCTGGCTGCATAGTAGTGTCAGCACTAAATATAGCTCTTTCAGTACGAAACGGAAACACTTTTTTTTTTTTTTGCACCTTCGCCATCTTTCCACCTTCACTTTATTTTATTTTTTATTTTATTTTTGTCTTTTTGAGACAGGGTCTCACTATGCAATTTAGGTTGGCCTTGAGCTCACTTTGTAGCCCAGGCTGGTCTCAAACTTGCAAGATCCGCTTGCCTCAGCCTCCAGAGTGATGGGATTCCAGGCGTGCGCCACCACACCCAACTTGACTTTCACTTTAAATTGCAATACCACTTAATCTGTGACATCTGGGTGACTTTTCTTGCCTACTTGCTTCGATTTTCGATTTTCGTCAAGCACCAGAGCTTGAAAAACCTCTAAGTAACTAATAATTACCTCAGCTCAGCCAACTGACTCCGCTCACTTCCCCGCCCCCACTCTAGCACATTGTGCAGCCGCGCGGACCTCTCCCGCCCTAACTGACATCCTAGTGGGCTAGACCATGTGCAGCCCGGGAGGTGATTCCGCGACACTTCGGGTTCATTTCCTTCAAATACTTGTGACTCTACGTTCCTTTCAGCAAAGATACTTTTCAAATAAAGAGTAATAATTAAAGTTTCAGGTTAAGAATCACGTGTATGTACGGACACCTGCTCAATTTATTCTCGCCTGGCCACTCTCCTCCCACTTGTAGTGGTATCTTCCGGCTACTCTTGGCGCGGTTTTTCTCGCGCGCGTGCGTCTGCGCCGCCTACGGACGGGAGAGGAAAGGCGGAGTTAGGCTTCGTCAAGGCTCTTTTCCCCGCCTCAGAGTGAGTCGGGTGCTCAGCCGCGCCTGTGAGGTAACAACCCAAGACCGTAGGGCCCGAAAGCCATTCGCCAGTAGGGGAGGGTTAGAGTAAAAAACGCCTCTCCCGGCGACGCGAAAGCTAAAAACCATGAATTCACAGAGCTCAGCTCCGTACCGCGGCCGCGGTAGAGGAAGAGGGCGTGACGCGAGGCAGGGCCCCCAAGCCCCGGGTTCCAATAACCAGGTTGAGAACCAGGGCCCCTCTGTGGGCTCGCCCGCGACCCACAGGTCAGAGCGGCACGTCTTACCAGACAGACAGGCCGTCTCTCACCCGCGTTCCACCAACCGGTCGAACGTGAGTTCCTCAGACTCGAGCTCCGGTGGGCCCCGCGGCACTAATTCTGCCCGGAGCCCTAACCCTGAGCGCCGGGGCTTCCGTGCCGAAGGCTTCAGAGGGCAGAGCCCAACACCTCCTGCCCCTCTTTCGGGTGCCCCGGTTAGGGCCGCCCCAGCTTCCAGTCCTGACCGTGACGCTAACCACCGCCGGTTAGCAGAATCTGCCCCGTCTTTGAGCTCCTCTGCATTGTCGCTATACGGCTCTTCAGAGGCGTCTCTACGTAGCTATGCCCAAGAGTCGATGCGGAGTTCTTCCCTGACTTCAGTTTCTAGCACACCCCGGGGGTCTCTACAAGAATTCATCCCGAGCTTAATGTCTCGCCCTCCTTGCGTACTGGCACCGAGACCTCCTGCACCTAGTGACGCTTCCCACCTGTCGGTGCAGGTTCCTCCTACACCCAGTATCCGTCCCCAGCCCTCAGCACAGGAGCACCACACGCCTAGCTACCCCTGGATATCCGTAGCTCTGCCTTCTGTACCCTATTGTAGTCCTCCCCAAGGGTCGGTACAAGGGCCTCCTCTACCCAGTAACAGTGCTGGAGGGACAGTGCAAGCGCAAGCCGGGTTCTTAATGCCCAGCTTCCCCTGGGGGGCTCCACCACCATCAGCCCCGCCCTCGGGCGGTCCCATAGTATCAGAACAAGCGCCCGCCCCAATCTTGGGGCCAGGCTTCCCCGGGGTATCTGAAGGAAGATCAGCTCCGCCCCCAAACGCTGGACTAGGGTCAGTAGAAGGGATCGCCCCGCCCTTGGCTGTCCCTACTATATCTACGCCTCAGAAGAATCTCAACGAAAGCATGGCGAGTTCGGAGAAAGCAGGCACCGAAGGCCAGATGTTCGACGTAGTGGTGATAGGAGGCGGCATTTCAGGTTAGTGTGGACCATAGTGGTGGCCTGAGAGATCCTGGCTGCCCCGGGGCTAGGGACGTGCAGTATTGCTGTGGTGTTTCCAGGGGTCTGTTCTGCAAGTGAGAGTGTGACAGTGGCCAGGCTCCAGATCTTTCCAAGTGGGAGTGGAGGTTGGGTCACCTTTGCTGGTGGTGTGAACGGGGAATGAGGGGGAGGCAATAATTTTACTCCTACTATTAAATACTATTATTTGATTAGCTCTTGCTGTGCAGTTACATTTAACACTTTATGTGGATTTTCTCAATCCCCAACAGTCCTGTGAGATGGTATCAAATTTGTCCCCCACCTTTTTTCCAAACCAAGCAAAGTCTAGGGAGTTTCAATAACTCTTCTGAGGTCAATTGCCTAACTGGGAAGTACCTGAACAATTTTCTCCCATTTAAGACCCTGCCTCCTAATTCTGACTGCTGTGGCTCACTGATATCCCATCCTTTTCCCTGAATTGAACATAAGTATACAAATTTTTGTACTATTATGAAGGTAATAATGTTAATCCAGTTCTGCTGTTCTCCAAGGTACCTTCCTCGGAAGATTATATGGGTGACGAGCAAGGAGGTAGGATCCTTTAGTAAAAAGTAAAATTTTAAAAAAATGAGAGAAGGGTGAGCTTTTAGTTTCAGCTGACCCCAGCGGTTTTCTCAGGACTCAAGGAAGGTGTAAGGCATTTTTGCCTAAAGGGAATTCTTTTATGAAGCTAGGGTTGAGGGCAAGTCAGGGAGTGCCTTGTTGTGTCCTTTCACTGAGAGCTCCTACTACCTGCATTTTTTTTGTTGGTCCTGGCTTCGGTTTACAGCTGACAATGGTATGTGAAGCTCTTCAGTATCTTCCTGAAGCCTCATTATGATTTATAAATTGCCACTTATGTTGTGATAACTGACAAAGTATTTGAAATTTAGGAATTACATCGTGTTTCAGCCCTCCATAGAATCACATACTGACCTAACCCTTTCCTTCCAGGTATTAATAATTTTAAACATGTACATGTAGGGTCTGATTTAAAAAGAGAAAGAAGAGGGAAATAGTAAATAGGGTGGCCTTGCAGTAGTCATTTTCATATATGATTCTTTCAAGGAGACTGACCATGCTTATAAATTAATATTGGAAACGGCTTTTGATTTGTCTTGTTTGCGATAAAGTCTTTAACCGCCAGAGAAAAGATTGGTATGGACTGTTGGCTTTGATAGTTCCAACTCGTGCCAGCATAAACAAGCACATCCTGGTGGAGAGTAAGAAAATGGAACATTTCTCTTGTTTCCCTTTTATTTATTTATTACTCATTTAGCAAACACTTGTTGCGTGCCTGCAATGAAGTGGACTGGGGTTTCCAAAAACCTAGTCCTTCTAGGCAAGAATCCCAGGAACAACTTGATTGTTGATCACTGGAAAATAAATATGATCGTGTGTAGTGTAAATTATTCTGTCTCCTTTCATCACTATGCTGCAATTCAGGGGTCTTTCTGAGATTTTAGTCTTACCTTTTTCTTGGTCTGTCTCTGGTATTCCTTAATGAAATTTGCCTTTTATTTTTTCTTCTGCCTGATTACCCAGTCTTTCTTTTTCCTGTACTTGACTCCTAATACTTAGTCATTAGCAGAGGTAGATTTAGTATGTAGTGATGAGTCTTGTGCTTTATGGCCTTACAGCTTTAGGTCTCTTCTGGTTCTCATTCTATATAATAATTAGTTCCATACCAAAGTTAGTACTCACATTTTTGCTTTCTTGTATCTTAAAGAGGGCATCCAAATTGTATTAGTACCCACAAAATCTAGATCTGTTCATGGTCATTGTTAATTATTATTTGTTCATTTCTATTTGGAGGAAATAGAGGGCATTTTCTGCATGCTAGTGCATACTGTTATTACAAAATCCAGTGTCAGTGACAGTGAAAAAAGCATTTGACTTCCTAATGTCCTCTCCATCAGTTAGATCTGAGTGATTTTAATACCAAAACTGACTAGAAGCATTTCTTTTTGTCTGTGATGCCTTCCCAGCTGGCTGACAAGTAAAAGTAGATGCAAGTGTGTTTCATGTTAGGTCCTAGACATAAACTAGGTATTTCAGGAGTGGGCAAGAGTCATCATTTCTCTAGCATTCTTGTGAAGACCAAAACACATCATCTTTGTGTGTTCTTGTCCATATCCCATGAGTTACTTAATAGTCCCTGTGTCAGTTTTTAAATGCCGTTGGATATTCTTTTCAACTTTTTGTCAGTAATTGCACAGTTTGATATAGTACCCACACATTTATAATATATGGTCAGTACTTTGTATCTGCAGTACTATTCCTATAATATACCTTCCAAAGAGAACATATGCTAAATTACGTTACTCAAAATCAATTGACATTAACAGAATTATAACTATCTTTGCACAAAGAGTAGCAATGTTTTGATATATCTCCTTTTTGTCATCCAAAACATAAAATAGCACACTTACATCCACAAAGCCCTTTTTCTGTCCTCCAGCCAATTAAATAATTTTTATGGGAGTTGAGAGGGGAAGCAACCCTGATCATTTATTAGTATAGCAGTTTCTTTAATATACCCTGACTCCTACCCATCATCATCCAGCATCTATCAGTCATTTAGTTTTTGGAAATCTTAGGTTTTCTGTGACACTACTGGATCTGAAATTTTTACCCTATACTCATTTTTCCTTTTCCATTCCTTGCACTGAGCTCATATTCTTTTGAACATCTACTTTTGAAGTGGCCTCAGGTTTTTCCTGTTCATCACTTTGGGCTTTTATACATTTTCATTTTCTCTCTCTGTTTCTCTATCTCTCTCTCTGTCTTTCCATCTCTCCATCTCTCCCTCTCTCCCTCTCTCCCTCTTTCTCTCTTTCTCTCCTTCTCCTCTCCCTCTCTCATTCTAGAACTTCAGTGTCCCTTTATCTGTAGAAAGTTTTCAAGGCTCTAGTTTGAATCTCTTTCTTTTTCTGAATCCCTGTCCTGTAACTTACCTGCTCCTAGATATTTCTCAATTCCTTGGCTCTTTTCTTGGCATGATCAACCTTTCCATCATTTTTGATACATCCTTTTCTTTCATTGTCTGTCCTCCCTTTTTGTAGTGCTGGGGATCAAACCTAGCATCTTGAAATGCTAAGCACAGAGTCTATCACTGAGCCACATCCCCAGCTCTCCTTCATCCCTTTAGCAGATCTTTCTACTTCCTCTTTTGAGCTATTCTTTGCCTCCTCACTGATTACTCCTCTGCCCCCATGCCTAGGACAGACTCTGACCTCTGATTATGACACCTTCCCAGTGCCCCCCTTTATATTAGTGGCTTTCCTTCACAGCCATCCTGCATGAAGTATTCTCCTAGACTTGATTTGCCTTAGATACATCTTTCCTTACTTCACTCTTCTGCTCAGAAACTTCAGTGGTCTCCTATTATCTGACTCTCAAGCCCCCTCTACCTGCTCCCAGTTATTGACCCTTATTTTGTTGGACTAGTCACACTTACCCCTCTTCTCCAACACAGACTTGAGCTTTACTCTTGATACTTGTTGTCCTAGTGCTCCACTATGTTTATTTTGTCCTTCGTGTCTTCCCTTTTTTCATCTTTCTTAACATGGAAGTACTTCTTTCTGACTATTTACATCCAGTTCATCCTGCAATATCTAAATAAAGATCCTTTCCTTATCATTCTGGCTCCACTGTTTTGTCTCCTCTCTTGTAGAGCTCATAATATCTACTTTGCAATTTGTACTTGTTTTCTGCCTATTTCTTGATTTTTCTTTTAAGGACAGTAGTTGAGCCACTAACTTTAGATGCTTGTTTTTTCTTATAAGCTTCCACAGATAGAACAAATGACAGAAAACCCATGATGAAAGATTTTAATATCTGTTATTAACTGAGAATTTCTGAAATGGTTCTCTTTAGAGAAATAAATAAGGAAGAAAGAAAGCCCATCTCCAAGGGACAATGCATACATCCTTCATGGGACTGTTTGAAATTTCAGAATCTTTGGTTAAAGGGATTTTAAAAGGCAACCTTGTCCATTTATCTAAGATTTTAGTCTTCCTGACAACATCTCCTTTGTGGTTATCTGACTGTAGCTCTGAACACATCTAGGGGAAGGGAATACTCTATCCCTCAAAGCAGCTCATAATGAGTAGAGATAGCTCTAGCTTCTGAATTTGTTCAAGCATTTTAGAGTCTCTACCATATGTTAGGCCGTGGCTAGATCATAGGAACGAGGTATATAAAGAGGAGTAGGTAGCATCCCTGTCCAGAAGAAGCCTCTATCCTTTTAGAAAAAGTAATCAAATAGGTAAGTAATTGACATGGATATAGTGAGATAAATATTAATGTTATGGATATGAACAAAGCGCTGGGACCTTGAGAGAGAATTAGGATTTTAAAAGGTAGATATGAGGATGGAAAACAGACATAAAAAACAAAGAGAGCAAAGCAGCACTGATGCAGTGTCAGGAGGGTGTAAGTTAGATAGGAGCAGTACTTAATTTAAACTCATGGCAAAAGTGCAAGGGAAGGAAAATAGTTGCCTCCTATCCCTCTAGGGATATAATTCCGGTAGCTATTGACCCTAGTATGCTGTATCTGCCCATGATTTTGTGCCTATGTGAACTGTTAATGGTTGGTGAGTGCACAGTGAAAACACCTTAGTCGTCGTGCTGAATGGTCCTAGGTGAATAAAAAGTTTTTCTATGTGTTTTTCAATTAAATTCCAAGTATCATATAGAAAGTGGTCTTAGTGTCCAGACAGTATCTAAGAAATAGAACTACCCCTTATTTTTGTCTATGAGCTAAACTCTACTAAAAGAATTATGAGTTCTTGCTACCCAGAACTCAGTTCTGTATTACAGCAAAGATTGAATTTTTCTCATCATCTGAGACAGAAAAGCCATTCTTTGCCAGAATAATGACTCATGTTCTGAGTTCTACAAATTAAGTCCACAGCATACTACAATTTCCCTTCTTGCTAAAATACATCACCCATGAGAATCGTTTCTGTAAGTCCATTTTAAGCTATTTTAACCCAGAGCTTGGCAGCACATACTGTGTGGCTTTGCAATGATTAAGAAAAGCTTGCATTTAAAAAAAGCACTTATTTTTATAGCTTTATTATTTGGATTCTCTGGGGTTCATTGCAGGATAGAAATTAATTTTATGACTTTTAGGACACTTCTTTGCCCCAGTTTTGTATTTTTTTTCATTAAAAACAAACTACAGTATTTTAGTGTGTCCTCTTTCCCTGTTGAACAAAGAATATAATAATAACATTTATTTGGATTTTATTTAAAAATCTTCATAGTTAAAGGAGCTTTTGAATGGATCTGACATTCAATGGACAATTTTATCATTTAATCGATACCAAGTGATTTGAATTTACACATAATCCTCAGGTAATGTGAAAAATATTTTAAAAAATGTATCTCAATATAGTATGATTTCATGAATCATAGAGACCAAAATAAAGATAAATGTGTAAACCCACTGTTGGTGAATATTGTGTCATATAATCTGTGCAGGTGTGGCATAGTAATATTTTAGCATAGGAAAAATTTTGCAGTATTTGGATGCAAGTGTATCCAGAAGCACAGGTTGTTTTGTAGTTTTACATCATGTACAGGAGCTTGCTTAGCCCTGTAATTTAAAAATTGTAGACACCCAACTACTTGTCTAAAATATGCTTGCATATATGAGATGGATAAATTTAAGTTTGAGTGATTAAAACTTTACAAAATGCTTCAAAAATTTTTGAAATGCTGTGTTTGAGATCTGGTTATCATGGTGCATGCCTGTAATCCCAGTATTTAGGAGACAGCAGGAGGATCACCGTGAATTCAAAGGCATCCTGAGCTACATATTGAGTTCAAGACCAGCCTAGACTATGTAGTGAGATGCTATCTCAAAACAAAACAAAACAAAACAAAAGAAAAAAATGTCATGGTGTTTGCAGTAAGTTGATTTTTGTGACTGTTTTTCCCCTTTATTGTGATAAATGTGTTTTCACCTGCAGTTTGGGTTTTTCTTCAGATGACCTATTCCCTATTATGTTATCGTCTAGTATTGCATTTTAAGGAAATTTAAAGTCTTTGAACCATGGTTTTTTCATCTAAACAATTGGATTAATTTATATCCAATATATTTTTCAGTATTTTTTGCATTTAGTCAGCTTCATGAAGATCTATATATTAGCTTTTTTTTCCCCCTCAACATGTTTTTACTACATGCTTTATTCTGGAAATAGTTTGTATCACCTCATGTGTCAACATCCTCCACTGACTTAAATCAGCACCTGGGTCTCTTCATAGAGGCTTATTCACACCTTCTCCATGGTTTCTCTGAGTCTCTGTTGAAAAGTCCCTTTCTAGTTATTACCAGGGAAAAGTAAACAAAGCTCTGCTTATTAACAATATTTAATTGATTGATGAGGTAAGTGTGTGTCAATAAAAACTTAAAAACCAGATAATAAGCTTTGACAGTTGAGTTAATTACATATTAACCATGTCCAAGATCACAGAATGATTGCCCATATAAGTTTAAAGGGACTAAAATGGGAGCTCAGAAGATAAGTACCAAATACCACAAAAAGCTTTAGTAGCATAACTTGCCCTTGAGCCCCCTCAAATAGTGACCCCCTAGGACAGTGCTTTTTCTATACCCCACCTCACTGGACTTTCTCTATTGGTTTATCCATAGACAATGCATTAAATTTCATTACTGTGTTGCTTTGAGGTTTGATGCTCTAAAACCTAGTAAATGTTTGTTTTGTTTTGTTTTGTTTTTGAGACAGGGTCTCACCATGCGGTTCAGGCTGGCTTCAACTCACTTTGTAGCCCAGGCTGGTCTCGAACTTGCAAGATCCTCCTGCCTCAGCCTCCTGAGTGCTGGAATTACAGGAGTGCGCCACCACGCCTGGCTCCTAGTAACTGTTCTTGACAGTAATGTATATGTTAGACTTATATTACATGGAATAATATTACTTTTCGAACATTTAAATTTCAGAATATAGGGCACCTACTATATGTAATGACTTTCATGCAATGAATTTACTTTTTCATATTTTAAAGAGTTATCGTGAATTTAGGATGGTGTGTAGAGATCAGTTTTGATCAGTGATTCTCATCTTTCTGAACCTAATCTAATAAGAACTTTTGGACCTTTTCACTAGAAATGCATATTTTTCCATATAGACTTTCCCCCTCCTGCACCAAGTCAATGTCTTATGCCCTGGAAGCCTCAGTGTTTCTGACCCTATATACAATACAATTTGGGCTGATACTGACACTTCACAGGAGAGGTAAAAATTAAGAATTAAAACTTATTATATCATTATGCAGTTGCCAGTAATAAATTTGGAAATAGACCTTGATAAAATAGTCAAAATATAGGCTGAAAACTAAGAAACCTACATGTTCTATCTTAACCCCAAGAACCTGACATGTTTTGAAAAGAAAGAATCTTGGGAGAAAGCACTGGCAAAGGCAAAAAACTGTGGTAGTTGATATGATTACTGTTAGCAGTTTTGTAAGATTTGGATTTAAAGTTTTTACATACTGAAGTGAAGCCGTTTATATTAAATGTGCATTTATTATTTAACATGTATTTGTGATGACTTATAAAGATCATTGGCAATTGAAAGCATTTGATAAAATTTGGACCCACATAAAGGAGAGATGGTTTGGTCAGAGGGTGTTCTCTCATTTATCTGTCAGCCCATTTGTCTATCCAAAGACTGTTAGACATAGGACCTCTCTGTGAGCTATGATCCTGAAGTGTTGTTGGTACAGGTTGAAAATCCCTGACCTGAAAATCCAAAATCCAAACTCTGCAACTTTTTTCAGTGTCAACATGATGCCAGTAGTGGAAAATTCCACACCTGACCTTATGTGATGGGTTATAGTAAAAACGCAGACACATTAAAAATCCTGTACTAAACTACTGTAAGGCTATGTGTATAAGGTATATATGAAACATAAATAAATTTTTTATTTAGACTTCAGTCCCACCTTCAAGATATCTCATATATATGCATTATGTATATGCTTTCATCTGAAAAATTCTGAAATAGGGAGCAATTCTGATCCCAAGTATTTTGCTCAAGGGGCACTCAACCTGCACTTCAGATTGGTTCACAGGTTCATTGAGGGCTGAGTAGGGACCCGTTCATTCTAACTGGAGGAAACGACAAAGAAAGTACATGGAGGAAGTAATGCTTGATATAAGTGTCATGGAATTTCCCAATTAAATGAACTAGCTGTAAGTTATAGCTTACATTAACGCCCTTTTTCTTGTGTGCCTGCATTCATTCATTTGATACTTGTCAATTGAATGCTTACTATGTACCTTGAGCAAAATTTGTACATTTTGCTCTCTGCTCCCTTGCTTTAGGAATATTGCCTTGAAAACTTCAACGCGAGTTGATGTTTGACTATCCTTTTTATGGTCCTTGAAACGTTCAGTCCAATAATCTAAACATGCAATTATGTAAGAATTCTGTTGGCCAGCAACCACATCACCAAATAGTAAATGTTAAAATGTATTTTGCAATGTACTCTGTATACATTTTTGTGTGGTGGAGAATGTTAAAGTTGAAGAAAAATACAACTTTCAGGAATAAATAAGAACTAAGTGAGGTGGCAGAACATAAGCTACAACTACACTGAAGTTTTGCTCCAGCACTCTCAGCTTATGCTGTAGGCATTGTTGAACTAGGACCTTGCCTATGGCAGTTTGTTACTGCAGATATTTGAGCAATCTTGTAAGAGATGAAACCATATTTTCTAGAGTGTTTTAAGATGTAAGGTTTTTTTTTAAACAATAACAGAGGGTGGAGAAATGTTGAATTAAATAAGATTTTTTCTGCATGATTTCTCTGGAGCTTTAATATGCAAGTATTCTCTGAGAATTTGCTGGCAGGAGAAATGGTATAAAGTGTCCCAGCTTCCATAGACGTTAGTACTTTTGCTGGAGCATCTCACTTGAGGACTAGTGATCCATAAAAGCACTTCAGAAACTATGGCTTTAAACTGTAGTGTATTCTAGTGTGCAGAATTTGAGGATAACCATGTGAAACACTCATGATATATTTAATTTTCAGTCAAAGAATGGGACAAATAAGGGATGATTGTATTTCCTAACTTGGGTGAGATCCATTTATTTAAAGTAAAAATGAACACTGAATGGTAATCAAATAAATTAGAACTGTCTAGACAACCAGTCTGTTGAATTCAGAGCAAATTGAAGTTAATTGTTAGCTTTCTTCTGTTTATCATTTGAGATAGCCTTGTCTTTTTAACTTACTGAAACTGAAGGCCTTTGCAAAACAGAGAATGATTTCTATGAAAGGAAGCACAATATACAGATGGATATAGGTTTAGCTTGGATAATTGACCCATTGATCAGTAGAAAGATAGGAATAGTTGTATGTATCAGAGGACAAGTTTGTGTGCACTTTGATAGTTTCTGTTCACTTTTTTTTTTCTTTTTCTTTTTCTTTTTCTTTTTTTTTTTTGTGGCACCGGGGATTGAACTCACAACCTCGCGCCTGCCAGGGCAGGCGCTTAAGGCACTGAGCTAAACTCCCGGCCCTCTGTTCACTTTTTTTGGCAAGCACAACAGTGGTTTAAAAATCAGAAAACATACTAGCAGTATTTGTAATCTGCTGACTTACTTAGTCATAAAGGTTAAAATCACTTGACACCCTCTCCTTGTCAGTCTTTCTTAGTTTCTTGAGATAACAATAATCTAAGTAGCATTAGAAGCTTCTCTGTTCCCCTGATCTACACAAACATGGTTTTGTTTTCTTAGTGTATTTTTCTTCCCCTTGTTGCAATGAGCATTTGGGCACCTGTAACATGGCAGGCTCTGTTCTAGGGATGTAAAGACAAATACGTTTCTGTCTTCAACTTTATAAAGCATGTTTACCTCCTCAAATAATACTGCTACAGCAGGACACTTGCTATTTCTCCACAGTTCATTTCCTCCCCAGCTGTTTCCCACTTTGTAAGTGGCACTATCATTTATCCAGTTGCTCTGGTCAAAAATCTTGGAACAATTCTTGACTCCTTTCTTTTCGTCATACACCACAGCCATTTAAATGAATAATTCTGTTAGCTTAGATTCAAAATACATTCTGAACTTGACCACTTCTATAAACCATTGTGGTTATTTATCTTGCCCAAGCCATCATGATCTCTTGACCTTGAGATCTGTCTGTTAATCAGCCTCATTGTTCTTCTTTGAACATGTAAGTCTTGTTCCCATCTTCTCCAGATACTTGCATAACTCATTGTATTTCCTTAAATTCTCTGCTTTAATGTCACCTCTGAAATGCTTTCACTGATAACTCTCAAAAGCACTCCTTATCTCATACCTTCTCTCTCTCTGTACTCTGTTTTATTTATCTCCATAGCATATAATATTTCCATAATATTTTATAACAGTTAATATTTATTTCTTTATACATTTGTCTGTCTTCCTACTAGATGGTAAGTTCTGTGAGGACTTGCTTATAGTCACATCTATATCATAATATCTAGGACGGTGCTTGGCACATAGTAGATGTACAATATTATTTATTAGCTGAGTGGATGAAGGAATAAATTTAGCTAAGTTTATAATACTTGTGAAGGTGTAAAAGTAAGTAATTAGTACTTACCATATAATACTCGTGAAGTAAAATTGGTAGTGGTGAGCATTACTGCCTCGCTTCTGACTTTAATGCTACTATGATATTACCTTTAAGCACACAATCAAGCTAGTTACAACAAAAGTTCCGAAAGCCTTCCCAGATACCTCAGGTAAGCTGTCTTACGTGCCTTCATAGCACCATTTTCATGCCATTATAGTATGAAACAAAATTAACTTGATCATCTGTTTATTTTGCTGAACAACCCTGAAAAATCCTGTGTACATCTCAAAGCAGTACTTTTGCACAGAATACCCTTTGGAAAATACTGAATTTGACAAATCAGGGCCAAGAACTAATGTTGAAGATAGAATCTGAAGTTACAGATAAATGACCAGCATTACCTAACAAAAATGTTTAAGTATTGAAGCAAAACTATGAGCCTTAAAAAAATGGAGGTCATCAGTCACCTTAAGAATAATGGTATTGATGACAGTTCATAGTAATGGGACTTTTGTTATGCACCAGTCACTTGGCTGAATAATTACATGTGTTCGTTTAATTCTAATATTAGCTACCAAGACAAAACCATTATTATCTCCTTTTATAGTTGCAAAAGCAGCCTGAAGAAACTTTCCTAAGATCACACAGTGAATGATAAAGTGTGATTCCAAAGCATACTAGCTCAATAACAAGAACTCTTCCACATAGTGCATTGGACCCTGCGTGTCCACAGGTTTTGCATCTGTAGATTCAACTAACCTTGGGCTGAAAATTTTTGAGAAAAAATTCCGTCTTTACTAAACATGCACAGATATCTTTTTCTCATCATTGTTCCCTAAACAATATAATATAACAGCTCTTTACATAGCATTTATGCTATTAGATATTATAAGTAATCTGGAGATGATTTAAAGTATATGGAAGATGTGCATGGGTTATATGCAAGTATACATCATTGTGTATAAAGGACTTGAGCATCTACAGATTTTGATGATCATGGGATATCTTAGAATTAGTCCCCCAGTGATACTTAGGGAAGAACAATGACTATACTAAAGGAATCAAACAGGAACCTGCTGCAGGTACGTTTTGTTGGTCTAATTCATTATGATAGTTTATTTATTTATTTATTTATTTATTTACTTGTGACTGTTGTTCAGTTGGAACACATACCTTTGAATTTGTGAAGGTTTTGAATTGCAGTCCCTGAAGTATATTATGTTCATTTAAATAATTCCTGATAATCTTCTGTGTGCCATGCTCTGGAGACATAGCAATAACAAGCAAAGACCCTACTTTTATAAGGGCTTATTTAAACAATACACAGAAAGGGGAGTGCCAGGTGGTAATGTGTGCTAAGGAGAAAATTAAATCAGGGTAGTGGGGACAGTATGTGACAGATGACTGTACTGAGTGGGACAACTGAGTATTTTTCACAAGGAATGTGCTATGTTGTGTAATTTGTTCTAGGGAGAAACGAAAATACCAGATCATGTGTTGTACAAGAAAAATAAAAAAAACACATAGGGACTGGAAAGGGCAGCATGAGTCAAATGGAGTTTTTTTTTTTCCTCTGATGAGCAATGTGAATGTACTTAGAGAAGTAAGGCAAAGCAAAAGTGAGGTAGAGAATGCAGTGATGGACGTGGAAGCTAGTTGCCCCTGCGACAGAGTGCCTGAGATTTATACTCCAAGGAGCAAAGGATCATTACCTTGAAAGCTTCACACCAAGATGTGCTATGTGGATAAAATCATTTCCTATACCATATTTCTGGAAATAGGAACCATTCTGTGATGTTGGAAACACTGCAAAATCTGTGGGAACACAGTTTTCCTGAGTAGTGGCTTTAAGAAACTGGAGCTTGGTTTGAGGTTGTCATGGCAACACCACTGCTGGCTGCACACAACCTCTCTTCCAAGGTCTCATCTAATAGCCAGTAAGAACATTGTTTGAACTCTCAAATTGAGGTGTGCTTTTAGCAGACTTGCTTTGTTGTTGTTGCTACTGTTATTAATCTCTCTAATAAATCCATTAATGTATTTTATTTTGGTTCCTGTAGAACCCAAATGACTGAAGAGAGACATCAACAAAGGAATTCTATTGTTTTCAACTCACCTTCACTATGTAAAATACTAGAACATGATTAAAGATTATCCTGTGCCATGACCACTATTTCCCTATTTTTCAGATTTTTGTCTTTTGAAAGTGATCAGATTGTTTTATTCCATAAGACTTAGACCTTAACGTAGACCTTCATGAGTGTGGCTTCTCTGGGCTTTCTATTCTTATTGCTCTCATAGAAAAACCACAGGACACTTGGTGGGGCTTGCACACTGTGTTTTTTCCTAATTAGGTCTGTGTGCTGTGGTTTGGGAGAGGAAGAGCTCTGAGTATAAAGAATGGTAGATTTTGCTAGTGCCCTCTTAGATTTCTTCCCTTAAAAACATGGGTGAGAAAATCACAGCCTTTTGACTGTAGAGCACTTCGGAGTGTGGTCCAACAGGCCCCTTTCCATGGTGACTTCTTAGCAACTAATATGGTAAATATTTTCCTGTTTAATAGACAATCATGTTGTAGCCTGAAATCATTCCAGTAGTTTGAAGTTCACAGTGGGAATGTTGTGTGTATGTGTGTGTGTATGTGTGTGTGTCGTGATAAAAAGGTGAATGTGTAATATTTTTTAAAAACATGATATAGTAAATGATACATTGTCAAGAACAATGGGATAAGTGTTTTTGAATCAAGGGAGAGTGTTTTGAGGGGGATCAATGGCAGTGTGTCTTTTACTGTAATACATTTTTAAATTCAAACACTTAACGTATTTTTCGATCATCTCTTTTATATTGTGGAAATCCAAATGCTACAAATGGGTACTTCCTTACCCACTTGGTTGTTTATAATTTACAGGCATTAATATATCAATCCCTCTTATGGAGGTGCTGCTTCACTGAATTCCATGTGGCCATTAAAAGATGAAAATTAAAGAATCAAGGAGGTATAATATGCAATGGTCTTAGTTTTGACTTAGCAATCTATAGTACTTTGGAACAAAATAAAATAATAGATTTAAAGTGAGGTTTTTCTCCTTTCATAATAAATATGAATATTAAAAATTGACAGTAGGGCTGGGGATTTAGCTCAGCGGCACAAGTGACTGCCTATCAAGCGTGAGGTTGTGAGTTTGATCCCCAATACCAAAATATAAAAAATAAAAATAAAAATTGACAATAAAATCTATCTTAATAGTAGTCACATTTTATATGATAACTTGCTTTCAGATTAAAGAACCTTTTAGTGATTAAATAATAACAAATGCTCCTGAAACTGCAGGAAAAAGGAACCCTTCCACATTGTTGGTGGGAATGTGAACTAGTACAACCACTATGGAAATCAGTATAGATATTTCTCAAAAAACATAAAAATAGAATTTCCATTTGATCCAGGTATTCTCCTTCTAGGTATCTTCCTGAAAGAGTTAAAGACATATTACAGTGATCCATGTATACCCATGTTTAAAGCAGCACAGTTCATAATAGCTAAATCTTGGAAGCAGCCTATATGTCCATCAGTAGATGGACAGATACAGAAAATGTGGTATTTATATACCATGGAGTAGTACTCTGCCATTAAGGATAAACTCAAGTGCTTCGTAGGAAAATGGGTACATTTTGAGACTATAATGTTAAGGGAAATAAATCAGAAACAAAGCTTAATTATCACATGATTTGTGAGTAACTCAGTTTATAAATAAAGAGCAAAATAAAGGATAGATAATAGGAAGTAAGGAGGTATCTTTCTCAAATGGGAGGGGGATCCAGAGATGGAGGGAGCAGAGGAAAAAGGGTGAAAAAAGGGATTAAAATGTGTTATGTACATGCATCAACTCCACACAGGAGTATAAACATTATGTACTGCATACATGTACTAATTGAAAATAAATAAATGGATAAAATAACCTTTTCCAATAATTTTATCCTATTTTCCAAAAATGCTAAGTAAATATTTTGAAAGATTATGCAAGAGCCCTGAATCTAATTTGTGGAGTTGACAATTGAGGTATAATTTTTTCTACAAGTGACCATTGAATTTTACCATGATGGGGGAGAATAGAATGGTTAATGATATAAAAAATAAATACAAAAATTAGTTAAAGAGTATAATCTAAGACTTACATCTTAAAGTAGGTATCTTCTTTAGGTTTTTTCCCATTCAGGTCAACGGCACAGTTAGAAAAATTGAGCTGGATGTGATGGAGCACACCTATATCATCATCACTTTGGGAGGCTGAAATAGGAATATTGCAAGTTCAAGTCCTGCCTAGGCACCTTAATGAGACCCTGTCTCAAAACAAAAAAGTTTAAAAAGGGCTAGAGATGTAGCTCAGTGTAAAGACCCTGGATTCGATCTCTGGGCCAAAGAAAGAAAAGCTTTTCTGCACTGTTAAGTGTTTTCCTGTGCTTTATTTATGACCTACCGGGCATTAAAAATTACTATTGTGTACTTTTTAACCTTTCAACTATCAGTGTCTTCTTCACAGTAAGCATGCAGACTGAAACATTAGCACCCATTTATTTAGTATGTTAGAAGAAATATGCTTTGCATATACAATCATCCCTTAGTGTCTGAACAACATTGGTTCCAGGACCTCCCCGCTGCCATGGATAACAAAATTTGAGGCTGTTCAAGGTTTTTACATAAAATGTGTGACAGGTAGTATTTGTGTGAAACCTATGCAACCTTCTGATATACTTTAAATCATCTGTAGCTTACTTATAATGCCTAATGCAATGTAAATGCTATGTAAATAATAGCTGTTATAATGTACTGTTTAAGGAATACATGACAAGAAAAAGTCTGTACATATTTAGTACAAACACAACTTTTAAAAATATTTTCAATTTGTAGGTGTTTAAATCTGAGGATGCAGAGCCCACAGATATGGAAGGCTGATTCTAGTGAATTTTCTTAAATAAATTTAAATCTTCCCCTTCAGGTTCTAAGACTTACAAAAAAATCTTTTTATGAAATGCTTTAAAAATATTTTAAACATATTCCTTTTTCCTTAAACTAAAAATTCAAACTTTTCTTGCTGAGAAAGGGATAATCATTTTCCTGTAATGTGTAAACAACTGCTTTTGTCAGAATTTAAATTTATTTGGTTATATCTTTGTAATTACCAAGCTACAAAAAGGTCTTTGTTACTGATCTGGTGTGGTGATTGTATGAGTTCAAGTCCCATTCTGCTTTCTTCCTTTAGTCTCCTGGGTAGTGCTATTATTAGCCCAGAACCCCACTCACCTAACCTGTTTGGAGTTACACGCTAGATTAAATTTTATTAAGGCTCTAAGTGAGGTTGTGAGAAGTTAGATTTGCTTGTGGTCCTATTAGCCACTTCATTTTCTCATCTGGAATATGGGAATAATGAAATCTACTCCAAGGGATTTGTGTGACAGACATAGAAGAAAGGCTACTGAAATGGGTCCCTGTGCTGTCACTATGAGGTTTCTTCCTGGGCACGGTGGCTGCAGGTCCTATGATACATGTTAGATTCTTTTATCATTTTCCAAAATGATATGTTGGTTTCTTAGTACTTTCTCAAGGTGGATAAAGAGAATTTGTGTGTGTATGTGTGTGTTATTGTTACTGTCATTGTTATGAACTCATCGATTTAAGCCATTACAGTTACCTTTATTTGATAGTCAGATTGTTCCATTTTCAGCCAGTGAGAATTTATAGATAGTAGTTAGGACCTTGAGTCTTTTTTATATAATCCTAGTAGTCCATGACAGCCTCTTTGCTTTCTGTATGATTTAATATTCCGTGCTCACCTTGTACTTTTCCTGCCTCAAATATGAAAGAGATCAAAAGCCACAGTTCACCATAGTAGGAATTCAAATTTTAGAAATCATGGTCTAGGTGTTTGGATTGCTCATTGCTACTAGGTTAAGTTCTTTTTTCTAAGCCTTTTGATTAGACAGGACAAAGAAACTTTTTTAAAGTAAGACTATATTCAGAGATCATACCAATAATTCCAATTGATATTTAGGACCATAGAGTTTTTACATAATCATTCTTATATCTATATGTCTTTATTCCCATACCAAAAATAACTTCAGGATAACAACACTAGTATTAGCACCAACTAAATGATTGTTTTAAAAAGATGTTTGCAGTTTTTGTTTTCTTTAGGATGTATACCATTATTACTGAACTATCAAATTTCTGGGTTTTAAAATCATTCCAAATAGTTCCTGCCCTCGACCGTTTGTATATATATCTAGATATCATTTGTAGAGAAACTCGTAAAACACCTCCTCACCTAAGTGATCAGAACAAGGTTAGTGATCAGTCATGTTGTGTGTGATGACCTGCACACATTTTATGGATAGACCTGGTTAAATATTGGATGTCTGTACTTAGATATTAACAGTTCTTTTCTTTGATTTCCTACAGGATTGGCTGCTGCCAAACTATTATCTGAACATGAACTTAGGGTTTTGGTTTTAGAAGCCAGAGACAGAGTTGGAGGACGAACATACACTGTGAGGGTAAGTGATTTTATATTTATATACAATATCTCATTCAAAGCTACAAGTGGGACCACTGGAAGTCACAGCACTGGAGATTCTACACATTTAAGTAGTTAAGCCATTTGTTCTCCATAACCCTAATGTATACCATCAGTTAAATGATGATTCTCTTCAATAAGCACTCATCGAAGAGTGGCAACCTCTGATCTTCAGTTGCTTACACTCTACCGAAGACAAATGTGAACAAAAACCTTCAATATGGTGTCATTATTTCTGAAGTAGAGACCTAAGTCAAATGTATATATGGCTTGAAGGTATGGCTCGGTTATACTGGAAGTGACTGTTTACCCCCAGCACACACATATGCACATATATATGCATACATATTTGCTGTAGGTTCTTTGTTCATTGATCCAAAAGTACATGGCTTGAAAGAAGTGTGGCCACAGGAATCAGGAGCAAGTGTAGCATGTTTATGCAACTTTTCCTTTGTCCTCATTGCTCAGGTCAGGTATCACTAGATATGAAAAGGAAATGAGTTCTTGCTACATCATTGCCTTCTTACACTTGGGTTTACATCAGCATTCTGGAAAAATGCATGCTAATTATCCTTTACTACTAATGTGTTTGCCCGTGGCTCTCTGGGAACGGATGAAAATGCACAGGGAGAAGATGGAGGTGGGAAGGAAATAGAACCAAAGATGAATGTTTGGGGAGTATGCAAATGAAAGGGTGACAGAGGCAGAAGAGTCAAAGAGAAGCCATAGAGGAAGAGGAGGACCAGAGTAGAGTAGTGCTATGCCAATCAGCAGAGGAAAGAGGAAGGGTCAAATGGCACAGGATAAAGGCAGAAAAGATGCTCCTGTGTTCAGTATTTACAAAGTCATTGGTGAGACTCTTTGCTAGAGCAAACAGAATGACAAAACCTGAGGATTGGCAGAACAGAAAACTTCAGGCATTTAAAGTGACTGGAAAGAAAGAAAACAGCTATATAAGATGTTTTGGTTAGAGTAGTAACAGAAGGGCATAGGAAGTGATAATGACAGTGACATAGGCCATTTATTCATAAGAAAATTTCACAGAAAAAGTCTGGTTGTAGATAGACTAGGCTGGTGCAGGGCTTCACCTTTGTCCTCAAGGTTTCAGACTCTTGCTATCTTGCTCTGCTATTCTTTACATGTTGGTTTATTGCATTCTGGTAATAAGATGAATGCTGCGACTCTAAGTATCTAATCTTCACTCAAGGCAGGAGGGAGAATGATGGAGCAGCATCAGCCTCATTTGTGACAAAGATTTCCTCTACCAGAAAATTTTGGCAGATATTTACTTTTGTCCCATTGGGTGGATTTGGATCACATACTACCCTCGATTGGAGGGGAACCTGGGAAAGCAAGTATTTAACATTTCCAGACTGTAGAGTGGAAGTAGGCATGGGAAAGAAAATCTGATATTGTAATAGCCAACCAACAGCACCTGAACTAGGGTAATGTAGTAGTTCTTTCAGTCACACAATGCAATGCACACTTCCTATCATTTGCATCCTACCTTGTCAGATACATGAGGTTGTAGGCCTATTTCCACTTTGCTCAGCTCTGAGAGTATTCTACAGCCTTGCTACTTGAAGTATGGTCTGTGGACCTACAGTCTTAGAAACACCTGAGAGCTTGATAGAAATGCAGAATGCAGGCCCTGTCCCAGACAGGCTGAATTTGAATATGCAGTTTAACAAGCTCCCCGGGGGAAACCACAGAAATGCTACTTTGTAGTGTATGTGTGCCTGCTTGCATTAATTTAATGTCAATTTGGATTAAATTTATTCAGATAATTTTGGTATGCTTTCTTGGATGTATTCTCCAGTTGGTCTGGGAGGAGACTGGTATTCTATTTTTGTTTGTTTTGGGTTTTTAGGGGTTGTTTTGTTTTATTTTTTTGAGACAGGATTTCACTCACTCTGTAATTGAGGCTGGCCTTGAACTCTGTGTAGCCCAGGCTGGCCTTGAACTCATGGCAACCCTCCTGCCTCAGCCTCCTGAGTGCTGGGATTACAGGTATGCACCACCACATCCAGCAGGAGACTAGTATTCTAACCCCTGTGCTGGCCTGACATATCATCTTGGATAAGTCCTGTTAGCACTTCACATCCCAGTTCTCATTTGGGCAGTAAGATACAGTCCAAATGCACTCCAGGAAACTCTCCATTAGAATTTCAATTAAAGGTATTGTGTGGCGGTGCAAAAGAAGGGTTGCATAGTCCACTTGTATGCCTTTAGTGGATTTGATTCTTAATGTCATTTTCTGAAATTTTTCAGAAATATTTGTGCCTTCATTTTTGAGATAGTTATTAAGCTGTCCCTTGCCATACTCTTATCTCTTAGAAACCTTTTGCTCATTGAATAGGAGCATCAGTCATGTTGGAGATTTTCAGTTAAGAACAAGTATCTTTGTATAAGGGAAATTAGAATTCCATCATGCTTATCCCAATCTACGTTATTGACCTAGGCTGCTTAGCCATGCTGCATCATTTATATATGTCAGCCCCAGACAGGAGCTACTACTGGTTATTGTGTATTCAGCATGATATTGAACACCTCATAAGTATATAAGGAAGGGATCTTAGAAAAGAGTACTTGCCGGGCGTGGTAGCGCACAGCCTTTAATCCCAGAACTCGGGAGGCTGAGGTAGGCGGAGCGTTGTGAGTTCGAGGCCGGCTTGGGCTACAACGCGGCGAAAGGCCGGCCTGAGCTACATAGTGCGACCCTGCCTCAGAAAACCAGGGCCGGGAGTTTGGCTCAGTGGCTTAAGCGCCTGCCCTGGCAGGTACGAGGCTGTGAGTTCAATCCCCTGTGCCACAAAAAAAAAAAAAAAAAAAAAAAAAAAAAAGTACTTAACATTTATATTTCAAATGAGTAGAAGGAGAAGAAACAAAAATAGCATTTAGTAAGACACTGTATAACAATATACAATATATTAATTATTGAAAGTCTCCTGCTAACCTGTTTTGAAACTCTGTTTTGTTGTTATTTTTTTGTTTTTAAAATAAAAAAAAGAAGCAGTATTGGTCTGCTTTACCATTGCTTGGACAGAATACCTTAACACCCACAATTTAAAGAGGACAGCTTTATTTTGACTCATGTTATGAGAGGATTCATTTCATAGTAGGCTGGCTCCAAGGTGGAAAAAGTATGGTGGAAGGGCCTGTGATAGGAAAGCTACTCAACCCATAACAGCCAGCCAGGAAACAGAAGACAAGGGGAAAGAGCAGGAAACAAGAATATACCCTTCCAGGTCACACCCCCAGTGACCCATCTCTTCCAATCAGGCTTTACGTCCTAAGGGTACATTCAGCTATAAACTTATCAGTGGATTATTCTATTGATATGTGTAGTTCCCCCATGATCCCATCACCTTCCAAAAGCCCCACCTCTGAACATGTGAGACTATGGTGGGAGGGTATATTTTAGATCTAAACCATGATAGAAGCATAATCAAATATTGTTAGAAGTGCTTCTAACAGCATAATTAATTGGAATAATTTTTGGAGGAGATGCCACAAAAACTATTTTGAATCTTTAAGCACCAAAATGTCAAATTTGGTGTTGTCACCTGACAGCTAGCTATTCAGATGGGTTTTTCAGTAGTTCACAACTCCCCAATTTTCCCTAATGTGATCCATCCATAATGCTTCTGATCCAAATTAATGAAGTCAAAATGCCCACAGAACTACCACAAAGTTGATGTGTTTGCTTTCTAATGTAGTTGCATGTTTATGGACTTTTTGAAAACTGAGTAATGAGGTCTAAATAAAGGCCTTAAAGAATGAGGAGCAGCACAGCAGTCTTACTCTTCTAGTATCTTCACACTGAATCTGAGGTATCTCATTTAGAATATTTCTGCTTTGAAAAGAAGTAATCTGTATAATGTTTCACTGTGTTTACTGCAACCTCCTGAGTATCAGTTTTCTAAATACATCATGCATGGAAACTCTCTCAAGAGTCTTCTTGCTGTCTTTGTTAGAAACGCTAGAAATTATCAGAGAACTGCCTCCAGTTTTGTTCTTCAATCTTAAAATGGATGCTGGAGATTATAGGATGTTTGGAGGATAGTATTAATGATTAGTTAAAGAGAACATGAGGATCATGATAGACAGATTAAAGAAATCAAAGAAGCACTTCATTTATGCTATTATGAAAAAAAAAAAGAAGCCCTGAATAACTATCTCCATTAAAATGAGTAAACTGCTGGTTAAAACAGACTATGCTGAACTGACAGAGAAGTTAGAAATTTGTAGATCTTCTGGATATTGAAAATACATCTTAAACTCAACCATCTCAAACTGAACTTTTGATCTTCACTGATACCGCTACTCCAGTAGCCTTCCCCAGATTAGAAGATGGCAGCTCCTAAAACATTTGGGATCATGCTCAGCACAAGACTCATGTTCTTTCAGTCAGGAAATTCTGTTGACTTTGTCTTCAAAATGTGTTCAGAATTTCATACTTAACCACCACTTCTACTGCTACCTCTTGTTGGGAGCTGCTGTCTTCCATTGGCCAAATTACTGCAATATCTTCCTGATTTCCCTATTTTTACAGTTGATCCCTATAATGTATTCTTATCACAGCAACAAGAATGAGCCTTTCAAATCTGTCAGACTTTAACACTTATCTGCTCAGTACCATCCAAAGGCTCCCCTTTTCACTCACAGTAAAAATCAGTGTCCTTATAATGCTCCGTGAGCTTTTTCCTGCCCTGCCCCCTGTCCCCCATGGCCTCTCTAACCTCATCTCCAGTTCTCTTTTCCTTGCTCACTTTGTTCTAGCTACATTGGCCTCATTACTATTTCTTGGGCGTTCCAGGTGCACTTCTGCCTTATTCTTTGCATTGACTTTTCCTTCTGCAAGGGGTACTCATTTTCCAGAGTGGGTAAATTATACTGAAATATAGAGAATACTCAAATTGCACTGTATATGCATTTACACACACACACACACACACACACACACACACACAGACACATACCATACCTTCAAAGCATCAGAGAACCTGAAAGCTAACAAGGTAGTGAAGAATCAATGAGCCAGTATCCAAAAAGGATTGACGTATCTTTCCCTGGGTGGTAGGAGGAATTGCTGACCACTAAAGAAGCTGCTGAGAGACTGAGCAGTATTCTATCAGCAGTGCCAGGTGGATAGAAGGTCAAATCCTTAGCGTAGCAAAGTGTATATATGCAGGGAAATTTTGGTCCACTCCCTGATTTGGGTTGGGCTGCATTTTAGGATTAACAGTGAACTGCAAGAGGGGTCAGCCATGTGTTCATTTCAACCCAGCTTCAGATTATCTCAGGCACTGTAAAGGAATAAAGTTACCTACCAGTAGTATCCTTAATGTCCCAGGTACTAGGCAGAAGCAAACAAATGCTCTTTGAGAAAGATATCTCCTAGAACCCAGATTATTTCTGTATTTTTTTTCAAGTACAGTGAGTTCCACACAATAAAAATATAATCAGGCAAGCAAGGAGAAAAGCTAGCATGCACACACAAGAACTGATATAAATAGCAAAAATAGAAATAAATTCATTACAAGCTGGGTGTGGTGGCACATGCCTGTAATCTCAGTACTCTGGGAGAGTGAAGCAGGACAATTTCAAGTCTGAGCCCAGCCTGGACAATTTAGCAACTTAGTGTGAGACCTCATCTCAAAATAAAAAAAATTAAATTGAGAAATCAAGGGTTAGTGATGTCACTCAGTATGACAACTCTAGGTTTAATCCCCAGTACCATAAAAATAATTATTACAAAAATATGGAAGAGTTGTAACTCACCAGTATTTGATTCATTGATTATATCATTGAGAAATGTGTTTAATAGAAAAGAAGAAAAAGTTAAGAACTGTGTTTAAGAGGGGAAATAGAACAATTTTATTTTTAGACAGTGTCTTATTCTGGGTTGAAGTAATTCTTCCACCTCAGCTGCCCAAGTAGCTGGGAGTATAGGCCTGCACCACCATGCTCAGCTCAAGAAAGAAATTTTAGTTTATGAAGGGGAGTTTGTATGTTTGTAAATAATTTAATGGATGTGTGAATTTTTTGTACTTTTTGATATTCTTTTCCTATTAGACATTTATTCCTGGAAGTATTTTCAAATATCATCAAGAGCTCATCAATGCAGACTGATTTAAGACTTTTTTTTTTGATGGAAATCAGGTAGTTAGGGCTAATAAATCTCTGGGTGGCTCCTCCAGCAATAACTCCAGAGAGAAGTCATCCACAATAATGTAAACATTGCAGAGGATCTAGACCAGCAAGATGTACTACAGTGCTCTTTATTCTTTACACATCCTATTGCTGAATTGACCTCATTAAAAGCTCTGCAAATGTAGATGATCAGTGAAGTGTCACTGTTGTGTCCCAGCTCTTATTTTTTTTTAATAATACGGTCTTGAAACCCATTCATTCAGTCATTCATTTATGCATGCTTTTTGATACAGGGTCTCTCTTTGTAGTTCAGGCTGGCCTTGAACTCACTGTGTAGCCCAGGCTCACCTAAACTCATGGTGATCCTCTTGCCTCAGCCTCCTGAGTGCTGGGATTACAGACATGTGCCATCACACCTGGCTTGTGCCCCAGTTCTTGAGGGGAGAAGAGATTGCTGTTTTCAGTTGCACTTGATAAGGAAGACACAGTTAAGTTTGCAAAATAGAACATATTTTTATAAGACACAGAGACATCTTGTTTCCAACATTTAACTAGTCTTCTAACCACTTTTTCTTTTTCCAGAATGAACATGTTAATTGGGTAGATGTTGGTGGAGCCTATGTGGGACCAACCCAGAACAGAATCTTACGCTTGTCTAAGGAGCTGGGGCTTGAAACTTACAAAGTGAATGTCAATGAGCGTCTTGTTCAGTATGTCAAGGTAAGCCTAACTTTTTACCCAGTGACTGGTGTGGAAGTATTGTATTTTATTATTTTTTTTTTTGGTACCAGGGGTTGAACTCACAACCTTGCGCCTGCCAAACAGGCACTTAACGCCACTGAGCTAAATCCCCAGCCCTATTTTTTGAGACAGAGTCTCACTATGCAGTTCAGGATGGCCTTTAACTCATTTTGTAACCCAGGCTGGTCTTGAACTCACAATGATCATCCTGCCTCAGTCTTCCCCATGCTGGGATTAAAGGCATGCGCCACCATGCCTGACTTGGGAAGCACTTTATTTGGGAAAGCATTTGTTTCATTTTTACTTGCTGGTTTTTTTTTTCCAAAATCAATCATAAAAGCAGTTTCTTAGTCTTCAAGTAGTACTCCACCTTCATTTGCTTGATTTAAAAAAGTTCTAAGGACTCCTAGAATCTGTGTAAGATCTTGCCTCAGCTTGGTCCTTTTCCCTTTTGCCCTCTATGATTCTTACTAGTTGTATCCCCACTTCCCTTCTTTTAATGCATTTTCAAGGCACAGGGGCTGGAGGTTCCTGCTGTATACACACACACACACACACACACACACACACACACATACACACACACACACCACACCACACCACACCATACCACACCACACACATCTCCACCCTTTTCTAGTCCCAGGCAACCTGAGTCACCTATGAGACAACTCTCAGGTCCCAGAGAACACAATTGAGACCACTTGTTTATCCTTTGAACTGGTTCTTCCTCTTCATTCTTATCAGCATTTACTTGAACACTTTGATCATTTCCTTTGTACCTGGCTTTGACTGTTGAGAAGTTTAGTGCAGTTGTGCATTTTTCTACTGTTTAAACAAGAGATTGTTTAAAGTGGAGCTGCTCATATCCATCTAAGAAATAACAGCTGTTACCACTGTTATTCTTTCTCATGGAAACCAAACATGAAATAGCTAGAGTCTGGAAACCCGCCTTAAGAAATCAAGTTTCCTGTCTGTCATTGCAGTCCATTCCCTGGAACTATTGTCACTAGGGCAGAGGCCATTTATTCATTCTAATGGCAGGATTCCCATGCCAGTAACCATGCACTTTTCAACAAAAACATCTCCCACCGATTCTACTGAAGGCAGCCACTGTGGATCTGGAGGCTACAGGGCCTTTTGGAATGCCCTGAGAGTTAAGGATACTTGTGATGTATGCACACTGATGAAGTCAAGAAATCAAGAATCTTGGCAAACTGATAGCTATGTCATTCTGGTTGCTTGAGAAAGTGGCAGTTTGACACATATAAAAGCAAATCTGTAGCTGTTAGACAAACTATATGTCTTAGTTACTTTTTTCTCATTGCTGAGACAATACTCAACACCCACAGGTTAAGAGAGGAATGGTTTATTTAGCTCACGATTTGTAGAGGTTTCATTCCATAACCAGCTGACTCCAAGGCAGAGTGGTATATGGCAGAAGGGCAACAGTTCATGGCAGTGGAAAACAGCAAAAGCAACAAGAGGAAGGGGCAGACAAGCCTCTTTCTGTCCCTTTTATTATATCCAGTCTACCAGGATTAGGGCAGTTCCAATCCAATCAATGGACTGATCCAGCAATCACCCACCCTTAATGTCAGCACCCTTAATCCTAGTATTACACTATGAATCAATCACATACTCTATTCAGCCACCTCCAAAAAAACATGCCCCCGATGACTGCATGAAGCTTTGGGGGAACATTTAGACACAGACCATAATACTACAGGCTCAGAAGTGAAGGGAGAAGTGAAGAAAGTATAAAAATTACCTGGACATAGTGTTATATGTCTGTAATTTCAGCTTTCTGAGAAACTGAAGAACAGAGAATCACAAATTTGAACCTAGCCTTGGGCAATTTAGTATTTTAGCCAAGACGCTTTTTCTAGTGTAGGCTAGCATAGGATAGGACAGGATAGGATAGGATAGCATAGCAAAGTACAGGACAGGACAGGACAGCGTAGCATAGGATAGGATAGCATAGCATAGCATAGCATAGCACAGCATGAATACAATAGCATAACATAGCATAAGATAGGATAGGATAGGATAGCATAGCATAGCACAGCATAGGATAACGTAGCATAGCATAGCATAGCATAGCATAGCATTGGATAGGATAGGATAATGTCTTAGGTACTTTTCTCTCATTGCTAAGACAAAATATATGATACCCAAAATTAAGGAAGGAAAGGTTTATTTAGCTCACAGTTTGTGGAAGTTTCAGTCCATAATTGGCTCACTCCAAGGCAGAGTGGCACATGGCAGAGGGGCAGTAGTTTATGGCAGCAGGAGATATCAATGCAACAAGAGTAAAAAGGGGAGAAACAAGCCTCTTTTTCTCCCTTAAACTGTATACAGGCTACCTGCCCTAGGGCAGGTATAGCACTGATACCCCCATTCCCAGCACTAGACAATAAACCAATCACAAATTCTAGATTCACCCACCTCCAAGAAACCTGCCCCATGACTTCATTAGACTTTGAGGGGACATCCAGACACAAACCATAACATTCCTCCCCTGGCCTCCCAAAGACTCATGCACATCTCTTTATGCACAAGGCATTTAGTCCATCTGTAAGAACTTCTAAAGTCTGAATTATTTCAGCATTACTGAGAAGTTAAAGTCAAAAGTCTCCTCTAAGATGTAAGGCAAACTCTTAGCTGTGAGCCCATGTACAAATGAAAAGAAAGTTAAACACTTCCAACAGTCAATGGTACAAGATAGACATTTCCATTCTAAAAGTTACAAACAGGAATACAAAGGAATGGGACCAAAGCAAGTCCAAAATCCAACAGGGCAAACATTAAGTCCTGTAGTACCACATGCAGCATCCAAGGCAATCTGATGAGTTGTGAACTCCAAAGGGCTTGGTTGGTTCTGCCCCTGTGGCACTTCCAGTGGTGGTAGCTCCCATGGCTTCTCTCTAGGTTTGCTTTGCTTCCTCTCATCTTTCTTTAGGTGATCCATCTCCTGGCTTCTCCAAACTTCTGGGGTCTCTACTGTACCTTTGGCTTCACCCTCACAGCTTTACACACTTCCCTCTCAGGAGCACACTGCCTGGCCTCCCAGGTCTTCTGCAATCAGAGCAGAAGCCTTCTTAATCCCACAGCTCTTGCATTCTGCCTGGTCCTTAAACCAGCACCACATGGATGATACCAAAGTGTGCTGCAAGCTGCAGCAGTAGACAGGCTTTTTTTTCTCTTGGCTGTAGGGGCTGAGTGCGTAGATCTCTGGGCCCTCTGAATCTATTTCTGAGGAACAAATTCTCTGTGCTGCAACCATTCTGAAACATGGTGTGGCTGCCATCATTCTGGAACATGGTGCTTTGCAGCTTTCTTCTCAAAGCAAAGTCTTTCACTTTTGCAGTTTTGCGGCTGCAGAGTAGTTCTGCTTCCTGCGATGCCTTTAGGCCAAGTTTTTTATTCTTCTGTTTCTTTGCAGCAATCATTTCAAATCATTCTGCTGTGGCAAACAGAAACACAAAATGACACCCAGGATATGGAGTCAGATTTATTTTACATCAGTGGGCACTGATTGGGATCATTCTCAGAATATCAGGCCCTGATCTCTGGTGGTGTAGGGTTTATATGGGATAAGCAAGCAGGAAGTACAGAGGTAGAATGGCTTGTCAATTGGAGATTTGTTTTGTTTTGTTTTGTTTTGTTTTTACATGAGGCATTGAACTTAGGACCTTGTGCTTGCTAGGCAGGTGCTTGTGCTGCTGAACTATATCCCTGGCCTGGGGATTGGTTCTTACACTATGCATCGTAGTGACCAGCTCTGTATCACAGTGACCAGCTGTTATCTAGAAGACAGGAGTAACCAGAACTGCAACAGGAACTTATTACCTGGGCAACTAAGAAACTGAAGTATGCTGGCTGAAGGGTACATTTTCTGTTACAATTCTGCTGGACTCTCTGCTCTTTATTCTCAGCATAGATCTAGCTAAAAGCCCCCAAGAGCAGCTGTGCCACAGCCTCAACATTAGACTGCCTTGAAATTTCCCTTAATGTTAATCTCAGGCAAAGTCTTGGTTTGTTTGTTTGTTTGTTTGTTTGTTTTGTTTTTGTACTGGGAATCGAACTTACAACCTCACACTTGCCAGGCAGGCACTTACACCATTGAGCTAAATCCCCAACCCACTGGCAAAGTCTTTGGACATGAGCAAAATGCAGACAAACTTTCCACCAAGCTATAACACACATCATCTGGAGTTCAGCAGCCAGTACAGTCCTTCTTCCCAGCAGAAAACTCAAACCTGGTCTTTACCAGCAGGATTTCTATCAGCCTTCTGGACGTCTGAGCTTTGACCAGAATCTCACATACAGAACAACCTAAGGCATTCCAGCTCTACTCTTTCAGGCAACATCTCCAAACTTTCCAGTCTCTTCCCACAAGCCATTCCCAAAGGCTCTTGAACCACATGGTCAGATATAGTCACAGCAATGACCCCACTTCTCTGGTTCCAAATTCTGTGTTGGTTACTTTTGTCTAATTGCTGAGACAAAATACCCAACACCTAAGATTAAATGAAGAAATGTTCATTTAGCTCTCAGTTTGTAGAGGTTTTAGTTCTTAATCAGCTGGCTCCAAGGTAGGATGGTGTGGCAGTGGGGCAACTGTTCATGGCAGCAGTGGGAGATAGCAAAAGCAACAAGAGCAAAAAAGGGGAGAAGCAAGCCTCTTTTCCTCCCTTATATTGTATGCAGGCTGGCTGCCCTAAGGCGGGTGAAGCATTCACACCCACAATCCCAACACTAGACAATGAACCAATCACAAACTCTAGATTCAGCCACCTCCAAAAAGCCCACTCCCCATAACTTCATGAGGCTTTGGGGGAACATCCAGACACAAACCATGACGGGATAGGATGGGACAGCATAGCATACCATAGCTTACCATGGCACAGGACAGGATAACGTAAGATAGCATAAGATTGCATAGTATAGATAGGATAGGGTGGCATGGGATAGGATGGGATGGGATAGGACAGGACAGGACAGGACAGGACAGCACAGGACAACATAGGAAAGGCTAGCATAGGATGGGTAAGATAGCATAGCGTAGCATAGGATAAGATAGCATAGGATAGGACAGGACAGCACAGGATAGGATAAGATAGCATAGTATAGCAGAAAATAGCATAGGATACCATAGGATAGGATGGGATAGGATAGCATAGCATTGGGTTGGATAGCATAGCATAGGGTTGGGTAGCACAGCATAGGATAGTATAGGATAGCATAGCATGGGATAGGATAGCATGTGATAAGGTAGTGCAGGACAGGACAGGACAGGACAGGATAGGATAGGATAGGATAGAAAAGGATAGGATAGGATAGGAGAAAATAGCATAGAATAGCATAGAATGAGATAGGATAGGACAGGATGGCATAGCATAGTACAGCATAGCATAAGATTGTATAGCATAGGATAGGATTTGATAGGATAAGATAGGATGGGACGGGATAGGATAGCTTGCAATAGGACAGGATAGAATAGGATAGGATATGGTAGAATAGCATAGGATAGCAGAGAATAGCATAAGTTAGCATAGTACAGGATAGGATAGGATGGGATGGGATAGGATAGCATGCAATAGGACAGGATAGAATAGGATAGGATATGGTAGAATAGCATAGGATAGCAGAGAATAGCATAAGTTAGTCTAGTACAGGATAGGATAGGATAGCATAGGATAGAATAGGACAGGATAGGATAGGACAGGGCAGCATAGTATAGATAGGATAGCATAGCATAGGAGGGGATAGGATTTGATAGGATAATATAGCATAGAATAGGAGAGAATATCTTATGATAGCATACCATAGGATAGGATAGTATAGGATTTGGTAGCATAGGATAGCATAGCATAGGGTAGGGTAGCAGAGCATAGTATAGGATGGGATAGATTAGCATAGCATAGGAGATGATAGCATAGGATAGAATAGCAGAGCATAGGGTAGCATAGCATAGAATAGGATGGGATAGCATAAGGTAGGGTAGGATAGCATAGCATAGAATGGGATAACATAGGATAGGGTAGGATAGCATAGGATAGAATAGATTAGCACAGTTTAGCATGGCATGGCATGGCGTGGCATGGTGTGGCATGGCATGGTATAGAATTGATTGACTGAGGACATAGCTCATTGGGAAGATCATGAACTCAGTTGCCAGTACCACAGGAGAAGTAGTGACAACTGCAGATATATCTTAGTTGTGTAACACTTGCTTAGTTTGCATGAAGCTCTGAGTTTGATCCCCAGCACCATAAAAAAAAAAAATTATACAAAGTGTTTAGGGATGTTGGCTTTATTTTGCCATGATCAGAAAGGGAAAAATTCTTTGCTTTCTCATTTTTTCTGTACAACACAGTGTTTCTGTAGTCTACTAAGGAATAACAAAAGTAAGGATAATAGCAGCTAACATTTAAGTTTTTTAATATTGTCATGTTTGATTTGAGGAGGAAGACCAAATCCTTTGCAGACAACTTTTAACTAAATGGTCATGGAAATTCACTCTCCACTCCAGCTGAGAAGTAATGTGATAATTACCCTGGAATCTGAATAGACTCATGCTTATAATAAATTCATAACCTACAAGTCAGGCTTTATTTTACCTGGAGGCTAACAATAAACAACTCAACACTTCCATGCATGAACTCATTAAATTCTTAGTTCTACCCTACTAGACTGGCAGGGTGATTCCTGTGTATAGATAAGAAAACGGAGGTTCAAAGAGGTAAATTGATATGACAAGGCTATAGAACTAGTAACAATCTACTGACTTATGAATGTATGTTCTTCATGATCCCAATACATTGCCTATGAAATGAAATTGTAAGTCCTGAACAGAAGCATATTGGATCTCCAGTGTTTGATCAAACACACTTCTATTTTAAGGTATCTCAACATTAATTTCACTGAAGCACAGCTCATACAACAACTTTCTTTCTCTTCTTCCAACTCTGTTCTTTATGCATATTTTGAAAACTGTGGATAAATTGGAAATATGTAGGTATGTCCTACTAGTGTCCCAAGTATGCTTATTCTAAAATGGAAGGGGCACTTATAGCCAGCTTTGGTGAGTAATCCAACTCCTCTTTATTCTTGATAGAGGCAAGATGGTATTAAAATGAAAAAGTGCTGTTTAAGAATTTTGACTTTGCCTGAA